>CDEZ01021893.1:0-28166 GCA_000826365.1 Acanthamoeba royreba | reverse complement strand
GGTCCGGAGAGGTACGGCGACGACACACCGGCGACCACCCGTTCGCTCTTCTCAAGCTCCTCTTCGTCAAAATCAAACACACCGCCGACGCCCACAGCGTGCAGAAGGTCAAGATCTTTCTCATAACCGTCGTAGTTGAGTGAGACTCCATTAGAAGAGAGCTTGATTCCCTTGATGTATTCTCGGTAGTTGCTCTGAAAGGCGGATATCTTGTTCTTGAAGAACGACCACATGTGTCGGTACATAGCGTTCCTCGCAATCCTGATAAACACGCTGATGAGTTTGGCGTGAAACGATCCAGTGGGACGGCGAATATACCTCTGGTTAGCGGGGATCTTCTTTGTATACAAGTTGTAAATGGCGTCCTTGAGTACCATGCCGTCCTTGGCGTCGGTAAAGTACACTCGGAAGAAGGCCTTGAGTACATCATACTTGTGTCGCTTGACCTGCTGCTCGGTAGTAGTTTTCCTGCGCTTCTTGTCCGGACCCATGTCGCTGGGGATTGGGACGCCCATCAGGCTTGCAGTAGACTGAGCGAGTACGTCGTCCATTAGTCGCTTGTGAAGTAGGTACTGGCCTTGTACGTGTTCCTCCTCAGTCTCGGCATCGTGACCATACTCAGGAGGAGCTGCATTCAACACGAGTACCACCTTTAGCACTGCGCCTACTGAATGAACGAAAGCGCCAGCCGAACGGTGATGGTACCGACAGGAAGGGCCGGCTGTAAGGCCTCGTGCGTGAGTTCGTGCGGGTGATGAGGCAGCTGCTGTAAGTGCTGCGACAGGGGATGATGATGTGGCACCTCGACGCCATGTTCGGGTGCCGGCAAGTGTGCTAGTTCATGGTGTGCCTACAGGAGGTACGCTAACGCTGTTAGATGACTGTGCACACGACGTAACTCCTAAGACGGCTGAGCTGGCGCGTACGTGCTGATGGACTTCTTCGTGTCCATGCTGACTATGTGCGTGGTGTCCGTGAGGGTCAACAACATGCTGAGGATGGTCCATGGTCAATTGTGTCCGAATCTATTGCATAGGTTGTTAACAGGGCTCCCGCTCCTCATTTCTTTCTCATTTGTGATTTCCCGCTTCTGATTTTGCCTTGAGGCAAACTGAATGATTGTATCAAAATGCGCGATCACGTAGCCACATGGAGGCGGAAATGCGAAGATCTCGACCCACATGCATGAACCAGCTATTTCCCCACCTATTACCCGACAATAAGGAGGAGAAGACAGGTACCCTAGATGAAGAGGTACGGTTTTTTCTCGGGGCCGTGCTGCCTTCTTTCCTCGTCCGGTGCTGAGAAATAAGCGGGACAAAAGCCCCCAACGTTCAAAAATTCGCTCCGGGAAATAAGCGGGAACGGTATTTATGTCGACTACATTCTTGACGTTCCAATCGAAGTGGGAAAAAACCAGGAAGCTTGTCACTTGAGGACGGAGAACTGCGATCGGTGCATGTGGTACATCTCCTCCGCCTAGAATACGTCTTAGTGAGCAAACAAAATAATTGGACGGAGCACAAGAGGTAATAACTTACCTCTTCCGATACAGAGGGTGCCACCTTTCCGAGAGCCTGGTCCAGGTGCTCTTTTCGTACGCAGAGTGCCGCGTGCTGCGGACCGATTATATGAGTGTCAGTTCGAGCTACAGACAAATGAAGAGAAGGAGTTAAGTACATCAGGGCTAGCCAAATCTGGGTACCGAGCGAGAGCATCCTTGAGCGCGATTAGCGAAGCCTCGCGTACCAGAGAGGCCAAGTCAGCACCGCTGATGAACACAGCAAACATGTTAGTCCAGATCTGGAAATACTTGTAGAGGTGAGGCCCCTCACCTGAATCGGTTACAGCGTGGATCGTGGGCAACAGCTTTGAGGTCAATATTCTCGTGAGGGATGTTGCGCAGGAGTGTAGAGAGGATATCCACACGATCGTCAGGGCTTGGCAGCGGGACATAAAGGGGCTTGTCGAGACGCCCAGGACGCAGAATAGCCGGATCAATCATATCTGAATACTACTGTGAGACAATATTGATGAAGGTTACAATAGACAATAGTGTACCAGGCCTGTTGGTTGCTGCTATTACGGACACATTCTTTCTATGATCAAGACCATCCTGCATTGATGTTATCTGTAAGTGCGGGGATCGGTTGCTTCTGAGCTGAGAAAGCAAACCAATTCAGTGAGTAGCTGGTTGACTACTCTTTGCGTGGCCTGACTGGAGGAATCCCCGTCTCGTTTGGGCGCTAGTGCATCGAACTCATCGAAGAAGATGATGCAGGGGGAGGACGCTTTGCCTCTAGACGCTCAATGGTAAGATCGAAGCAGATATGAAGTTCATTGAGGGAAACTGTAACGCACCGAAGGAATACTTCCCTTACCGATCGTTCCGATTCTCCTACGTATTTGTTTAACAGCTCTGGACCCTTGACAGAAATAAAGTTGAATCCTGCATTTGTCAGTGTTAGTCATGCGCCGCTTACTTCCGTTACCCTGTGAATATACAGTACCGCATTCATTCGCAATAGCTTTAGCCAAAAGCGTCTTACCACAGCCAGGGGGACCGAAGAGAAGCACTCCCATAGTGGAGGATAGTCCCTGAAACAGTGTTAGGAGTACTCGAAGTAAGATCTTGGTTCTTAGAGCGTACCATGCGACCATATATTTCGGGCTTTCGAATAGGCTGAAGGATCGCGTAGTTGAGCTCTTCGCGTAGTGGGCCCAGCGCACCAACGTCGTCCCAAGTGACATTAGGCACAGTGGCGAAGCTTCATGATGGTTGCAAATTAGCTCAAGTACGTTCAAGAGGTCGAAAATCGTACCCTTCTCGTTTGGCGGATGGCTGCACCCGCTTGATAGCCTCATCGAAATCCTGCATAGTTATCGTCAGGGGCTCCAATGCCTCTGACGTAAGAGTTCCCATTTCACGCAACGTCTGTCTGTAATGTATAATAAAGTTAATCAATCAATCAATCAATCAGACTTGAGCAAGCTTTCGAAGGGGGCCTACGCAGTCTGTCGGCGCCTCTCTTGCTGCTGCTTTTTCAGTTCTCCGACAGTGAGCAGTCTTGCAGGCTCCGTTGACCTGGTTGATGAAGCCTGCTCAGTTGTTGATGCAATCTCCATACTATCATTTCTGTACATTAAGCACAGGTAAGATGATTGCACATGGCTCAGAGTAGCAGAATAGCGCACTCAGAAGAGGTGGGATTTTGGGGAGCGGTTGAACTGTCTGCTAGAGTCGCTTTACGTTGGCCAAGCTCATTGAATATGCGGCCAACAGCTACATTGGCTGCTTCCTTGCAAAGAGCCGACAGGTCGGCACCAACGTAGCTGTAAAGAGTAAAATGATGAGAAGCCACTGACACCTTCCTCTCAATAACCTGCGTACCCAGGCGTCTTGTGGGCGATCTCGCGGAAGTTGAAGTTTCCAGAGAGACGCAAGCCCTTTGTGAGCACCTCCAGGATGCGGGTACGGCCTGGTTCGTCCGGGATACCTAGACCGATTTCTCGAGCGAACCGTCCAGCTCGCCTGAGGGCAGATCAGCAATACGACGGATGAGTGTAAGCAAAGCAATAAGGCCTAACCTTAAGCTCGGATCAATAGAGTCAGGTCGGCTGGTCGCGCCTAAGACCACGACGGATCCGTGCTTTTCTCCGTCCTTACTCTCTTCCATGCTGAGATCGTCAAGACATGCCATGAATTGGGTTACAATACGGCGGGACATCTCCCTCTGGGTGGCTTCCTGCAAGTTGAATCACTTTTCAGTACGGGACCATTCAATATTGCGCTTACTTGGTAGATACGTACTCGCCGAGGTGCGATGGCATCAATCTCATCAATAAAGATGATAGAAGGCGCTTCAGCCTTGATGAAAGCGTCGGTCAGTGAACGAGCAAGAAGGGAGGTGTGAAGGTTGTTTAACTACCTTAGCACTTGCGAAGAGCTTTCTAATCTTAGCTTCTGATCGTCCAGACATTCCGGTCACAATTTCAGGTGCATTTACGCTGAAGAAGGGGCGTTGCATTTCCTGTGTACTGTTTTAGTTATTTCAAGCAGTACAGCTGGAGGCCTCTAGACGTCGCACCCCTGCAATAGCATGGGCCAGTGTGGTCTTGCCGCAACCGGGAGGGCCGTGTAGCAGGATACCCAACGAAGGCTGCATATACTATTCTGTAAATATGTTCTGGTGGGAACCATTAAACGGAATATACCTTCACTCCCAAGTGTGCGTAAAGCTCAGGATGCGTGAGTGGCCACTCGACAAGTTCTGTTATCTCTTGGATCACGTCTTCAATTCCACCCAAGTCTTGATATCTGCCCAAACAAATTCACAGGTTTCAGTTTCAACTCTATCACCCTTGGAAAACGCAGGGCTCACTTAATGGTAGGAATGCTCCAGGTAATCAGGGATTCGCCATCATCAGCTTGAGTGCCATCTCCTCCTTCTAGACCCATCTGTTTAGGGCTGATGCTGCTCGCGTTCAATGAGCTTCCACTGATCGATTTCTTCTGTTTGCCCTTCTTCTTCTCTTTCTTATCGTTCTCCGATGGAACTTCCTTATCTCTTGATTCTCTTCGTTTTCGCTTTATCCTCTGCTTCTCTAAACGTCTGCCGTCCTCACTATCATCATCACGATTATCCTTGCGAGGTGGCGGATAGGGAGCAAGCGCGTTCTGTGCAGGAGAGCCAGGAGCTGCAGTCGGTCCCACAGGAGCTGCAGTTTGGCCTACGGTAGTATCAACTACGTAGTATGCAGGCGTAGTGTCTATGATCATTGGATTGGAGGCAGAAAGAGCATCTGACGGATTCTGCTGGGCAGTTCCCGACACCGGAAGGGAAACAGTAGAAGTTGAGGGAGATGACAACATGGGCGAAGAGGGAGTTGCGGGCTTGTAGGCTTTACGCAGGGTTGCGTTGAGCATGTTGGTGTTCTGCATAACGATCATGAGAATCAGTGTCTCTGCTCAATACAAACAAAGTGATTGTCCATGAGAGCAAAGTAACCTTCACTTCCATCAGTTGCACATCAGGATCTAGATCAAACTCGCTGTCGTCACTGTCTTCGCTATTGCTGTCACTGTCCGTACTACTCCTCTTCTTGCCCTTCTTGCTTGGATAGACCTCGCTCAGAGCCACAGGCAACGCTACGTGTGGTGCAACAACCCGCACTGTCAGCACCAGGGAACAACGCTTGAGACATACACAAGCTTCATGTGTACCCCGATTGACAGCCGCTCGAAGCACAGTCATTGGCTTTCGCTTGTACTCGGCGAACCGCTGCTGTAAGTGAGCAGCCACATCTTGCGGGTCCGCGAATCCGTTACTGCCTATCTTCTCTTCCTGAAGGATCGTTTCTGATGGCACAAAAAAAATGAAAATGTGGTTTAAATATTATATTTAGCAATTAATTCAATCTCAAGGATAATCATTAACGTACTTATTCGCGGAACTAGAAGTTGATCTACCACCGGACCCGGTCCACGATTTCTGTTGCGCCTGGACATTTTCTTCTATCAATTTTAAGTAATACAGAAAAAATGTGCTTTTTTCAATCTTATCTTATTCCGAAACCAAAAACTCCAACATGAGAAAATGGCGGGAAACAGGTTTCCTGCTGACGTCAGCATCTTTACATTCTTTACATTCTTGACTGTTGACAAGGGAAAAAAAGGCTTGTGGTCAACACCTGAACTCTGTTGTTTGCAAGAGGGCTGGCCTGAGAGAAAGGAAAGGCTCTACACGCGGCACAGCAGGACAGGTGAGGAAGAAAGAGAGAAAAAAAAGAGACAAAGGCCTGCTGAAATCCATTTTGAAAGAAAAGCAAGATCTTCATTTACAAAAACGAAACGTAATGAATTTTGACATCAAGGGCAAGCTCGAGCGGCATGTCACCGGACGGCTCGCGGCGATCAGCTTTGGTGGGGAGGTCGATAAGATCCCGCTGGCCCGTGCTATCTACAAGGGATGCGACAGCAAGGACGAACCGCCCAAGTCCAAGCATATACGTCATATCCTTTTCGAACCTCATCTCTCCATCTCAATCATTTAAATTTTGATTATTGAAAACGATATATACATCTTTTTAATCTTTATTCTTTTTTGCTGAGTTGACTCCTTGACTCTCTTCTCTCACGTATCATCCTTGAGACGTACAACGTTCAGGGCGGCGTAACGGTGTTCAGGTACGTGTAGGAGGCCTCTTGCTCTTCTCAGTTGTGACGTACAAGCCGCGGGTGTGTCTCTGATGGCAAACATGCACAGGGAACTGGGGAAACGGCCTTTGCTCAACAGTGATATATCGTGCTGGAAGGCAATGAACATTATCCATAGGTTCCTCTTCTTGGTCTCACCTTATGCATGATGAAGCTTCAGGCACTGATCTTCTTCCTTATTAGAGTGTTAATGGACGGACACCAAAAGGTTCTTAAGGATGCCTCTTACGAGTCAGGATATATCAAGGAGCTCAGCGGTCACCATGTCAAGTCGCGCATGAGTATGTTTTTGATTGTTGCAGGATCTCCTCGCTGATACCTGCTGGGACTGACAAGCATATCGCAGATCTGCCATCGGAAAATCTCACTACTTATAACGACTTCTTGATTAGCAAGATCAACTTCCACGACTCACATCCTGACTTCAACGGTATGGTCACAATCTACGCATTTGTGTAAGGGAATTGCTCGTAACATGTAGCCCGTACATCATCAGGTAACATCTCGTTGGACAATTATTTGCAGACTACCAACGGCCGGTTGCCTGATGATAAGGAATGGTAAGCCGCACTCCGCTCTGGTTACTCTCTTCATAACAATGCTCAGTTTTAATCACGTGATTGTCGCGTTAGCTTGGAGATTGTTACACACCTTTTGGATCACCAAGACCGTGCTCTAGCAGTAGAAAAGAGTCTACTTGGTTCAGCTGGCGTACTCTCTGAAAATCAGGTTTTTATACTTTCTCAAGAGGATTCACGCCAGACTTCTAATGCTTTCACAAAGATTTTTGCTCTCATACCTCTGGTGCTCGAAACCTACGCCATCTATTCCGTGATCACCTTCTTCCTCAAACACTTAGTCAATCGTACAAGAACCTTCGTCTATGCAATTCATCAATACTCTTGCTAAATGTGCCATCTCGTACTTTAGATGTGGCTGACCAAGAGGTCACTGACTACTTCTGTCAACGCTATTATTCCCAGTACATCGATTTACGAGAGTTTTACGCCAAGGTACCGCAACTTGCACTGTGGCATCGATATCCAAATGGCTGATCTATGTAAACACCATGCAGGGGAACAATATTCACAACCTAGCTCGCGTCGTGCCCATTCCAATGCTGCCCATCGTACTCTGCGCTCTTTCCTACCTTACGAAGTTTGAATCCTAACCATGCTACCTTGCTAGGATCCACCGCAGTTTGCGTCTTCTGGCATCGTCCTAGAGGGTGCAACACGCAAGCGGAGAGCGAGAACTCGCTCTGGACCCAGGAAACAACCGTCGTCGCCTCAGTCTCCGGCCCAGCCAGCGCCACAACTTGTTGACTTTTTTGCTTCTGCTCCAGCATCGACACAGCAACAGACATCGCCACTCTCGAACTCATACAATCGTATGCTCTTGGCTTCCTGCAGCTGTGAGTGGGTTCATTGTTTATTGACTATTATCACCAAACAGCTTTTGAAGAGGAAATGATGCGTCGTCGGGCAGCTACTTTGTCAGCGCCGCCAGGCTGGGTTGCATTCTCTAATGAGGCGGCTAAGCCCACGTTCAATCCCTCGCCTGTCCCTGTGGCATCCCCTCCAGCATCAGGATCGGCGCCCACCCTCAAGCCAAAGGCAGAAGTCACTCGCGTAAGTTTTGCTCAGCCTCTCTTTCAAGACTCTCTGTGGCTAACTCTGCCCACCTGTTTTAGCGACCATCCACTCAGGCAGCATCGAACTCATTCTTCCTTCAGCTCATGGGGATTAAGCCAGACGATGAGAAAGCAGGCACTGGGGCTGGTCCCGTTCCTCAACTCCAACGATCTAACACTTTAGCGGGTAACTTACATGTTCTCTACTCTCCTATGCAACTCTCACCTTATTCTGCCTCAGCTCCGCTGTCCGCTCGAGTGCCAAATAACAAACCTGAAGTTGCTCCTGTGTCTCCGATCAAGACTGATGACTATCTCACTTATAGACGAGTAGAGCCTTCTGTACAACCCCAGAAGGCGCCCGTCCCGGATAGCTCGGTTCCGGTAATGTGTGCATGTTTTATCATGAGTGTACATCCTCACTGATATTTTTGTACAGCAAACGGTTGCTCCACAGAGTGACGATGTCGCTAAGCTGAAAGAGGAACTAGCTGCTCTTAAGATACGGCTGGAGCAAGTTGAAGGTGCTGAAAGGCCGACTATCAGGACCTAGATTTTAGGGCTCATGTTGTGACGCAGGACAAAACCGGGAGCTGAGAAGCCAAAATGACGCACTTACAGCTGATAACAAGAGCCTCAAAAACAAGTTGGAGCAGGTTTTGGAGGATCACGAAGATGAGAAACGGCAGCGCATGGGTATCACATACAGCTCACCCCTTCCTTGTAATGAGCATCTACTTATCAGTGATGATAGCCAAGGAATTGCAAGGGGCCTACAGTAATGTGGATTCGTACCTGTTCGCACTTGACAGGTACATTTGAGCTTGCTCCCTCAAAAACCGTGCTAATGTACCTTTTGTTTAGCCCGGCCAATATTGGCAACCGTGCCGCCACTGCTCAGATCTTACTGGCGTCGGGCAAGAAGCTGATCGAAGAGATCAACGCCCTCTTTGCCGCAATTCAGAGTGGCAAAGAAGATGACATCCGTGCTGCTGTAGCGAGGTATTCGATTCTATTATCTTTCCTCTACTTGATACTTACCTTTCGTTTGGTAGAGTGGTGGCAGCCAACAAAGAGTTTATGGACAACGCTAAGGGCTGCACCTATCTCACTGAAAATCAGGACTTACAACGAGCTCTACTCAACGTACGCCTTCATTCCAATTGTTATGTTCTTTGAGCTTATTTCATGCCCTGTTGTTAGGCTGCTCGTGCTACCGGGTCCAGTGTTGCGCAGCTTCTTCGTGGATTCGTGCACTCGATTAATGAACTGGAAGATTGGTAATGACCATTCCTTATGTCCATTGCTGTTTGTGCTCACTTCTTCTGTAGGACGGATGTTAAGAGCCTGCAGAAACAACATGATACCCTAAAGGAGCAAATGCTCTCGGTTGAGGCTGCGGTGGATGGTATCTTTTACAACAATTAGCGTATGCCACTGTAGGGGCTAACACCTAGGAATTTCATAGGTCTTATCAACGAGAGGATTACTGCTCAGAGCACAGAACCCAAGGAAGATCTCGAAGCCATAGCTGAACAGGAACTGCTGAAGGCGGCTAAGATAATTGAAGATGCTGCTAAGCAGGCACATAGTCTCGAATCCAACTCTGTAAGGCGTAATGCTCACTCCTTCTACGTGTTATCTAAAACAGTTGTCAAGCTTCAAGGCGCAGCCCAGACCACCCCAACCCGCTGGCAAGCTCGATGTGTCTGGCCCTATTATTGACGCAGCGCAGGCTATCACAGACGCCGCTCAGCATCTCATCCGTGCAGCGACAGAATCGCAGAGGGAGCGCGTAGCTAAGGTTCGTTTACTGCCACTCTTCCTCTAATCCGCTTCTACCGGGGAAGGAGAGGATATTAGCAGTACTAATTGTCCCTCATCAGGGCAAGCTTCCTAACTCAGCGAGCTCCTACAAGGTGGATCCTGCTTGGTCGGAAGGACTCATTTCCGCTGCCAAGTTTGTGGCCATGGCAACTCAGCAGCTAGTGACAGCCTCTAGCAAGTTGGTAGAAGGGCAGCTTAAGGACGCTGATCTTATTGCGGCATCGAAGGCCGTGGCAGCTGCAACGGCTCAGTTAGTGGCTGCATCAGCGGCCAAGGCTGACTCCTTCTCCAAGTCTCAGGAAAGCCTAGTCAAGGTCAGCCTACCGTAGCCAGTCTCTGCACTGTGGGTCTTTCGCTAACTTCAGTTTCTAGGCCTCCGGTCTCGTGAAGCGGGCCACCGACCAGCTGGTGACAGCCGCACGCCATGCAGCATCGCAGGTTCAGGATAGCGACTTGGCTTCGATGGATTTCACCAAGCTTTCCCACGCTGTATTTTCGAACACCTTTTCTTCACTGGTTCAGCATCTCATAAGATTCTCTGTACAGGAGTACAAGGTGAAGCAGGTCAATCAAATGTCGAAGATATTCGAGCTTGAGAAGGATCTTAACAAGCAGCGGGAGATCCTCAGCAGGTGTGTCTTTTAATCTTCACTCCTACTCACAACAATACTAAGCCTGGTCTACTTCATAACAGGATGAGGAAGGCGGAGTATGCTATTGTGAACCCGTATGCCAACCTCAAAGGTCGTGAATATCCAGAGACTTACGTTGCGACATCACGCGACTCTTAGAACCCTCCTTGTTTTTTCCTTCATTTTATTCTCACAAAGAGAAGTCATATTGACTATTCCAAGATCGTGGTCACTTAGCAGTTTGGATCCACTGATAGAGGGACCCTAGCCGGGATCGTGCTGGCAACTGCCGGCGCGTGCTGTTCGCTCTCACATCGTCTTGTTGTGTTCGCAGTGGTGTGGCAGCTTGATTATGCATCAGTTCGATCGGAGCTGATGCGTTACCGCTTGTGGGCGAGGTTTCAAGTCGCTCCTTCTCGGCTGCGGATCATGAACAGAAAGTGAGGACAAGCCGCTGAACAAGCCAAGTGCATGGAAGACGAACCACGGAGGTGCCAGTACCACTTGCCCTTCAGAGTACGTCCATTGTTGAGTTGCAAATCCTGCAAGATTTGCTCCCAGTTCTGCTTACAGACTCCAGGATCGGCTGACCTTCCTCTGCCCATTCGACTCGTATAAGCTCTCTTCTTGTGCACAGGGCTTCTACTGTTGGCCAACTCGGTATGTTGTTTAATCCTTTCTGGTGCCTGCGCAACTGACAAGGAGGACCTCCCTACAGCTGAAGTAGCGCGATACGGCTGGTTGCTCGGCAGTGCAGAGGCAGGCGAGGAGGCAGGGCTGACGTTGTCGGCTGGGGACGCTGGCGGCGGTGGCGGGCATCGCAAGTTCAGGATGTTCGAAACGTCGGGCATAGAAAGAAACAAGGGAGAAGAGGAGGCTGGAGGCGATGATGGCGAGCAGTGCGTTGATAGCGATGGCGGCAACTGTGGCGCCAAGGTACCATATGCAATGCACTCGTCCTCTGTGTCATTCACGTTGAAGGTAGGCAGACAGGCCGGTAGCTCTGCTGGCTGGTCGAACTGTACTAAGGTCACTTGGCTGCTACCTTGGTCCCATTGCGGCGAAGGCGGAGGGAGGTTGATGAGTCCGAAGAGAGGCGGCAATGGAAGCCAGGACGCTGCGGCTTCATCATACTCGAAGAAGTAATCCAGCGATGGTGAGTAGGTATCTTGTGAAGAACTCATTGTGTTCTTTCTGTCGGTGTGTAGGGTTCTTAGTGCGATTCATGTGTTTTATGCTGTACCCTCATCACATGGCCGTGCTGACCAGTGACAAGACTCGGCACAGCTGCCAATGCCAACGACTAGACATTCACACCAAAATTGGTAATTTTCCTTTCTTCAAAATTTCTAATTAAATTTATATTCTTTTATCAATATGACAGTGATGACAGATACTAGGATTAAATATTGCTCAGCCTGTACAGTCTCCACAGTAGCTGCTACACGTCACGTTCGTGAGGATGCTTGTAGTCCAATCCAAGCGCCCTACATGGGAGAGTGTCAAAGAAGACGCTGCGGTGCACACCAAGGGAGAGGTGAGGTACTTGAACACGTCCTCCTCGGTAAGCAGCCCGGGAATGGGCTCTCCCTTGATGTCTTCAGTATACCTATGAGCTGCGTGAGTGACTACGCAAGAATAAGGTCATGTAAAGACAAGCCGGATTACCGAGGCCGCAGATCTTTCTCGCTGAGGCTGAGCCCATTCCTTCTCGCCCATAGGCGCATAGATCTGTGCACCAACTGTGTCAGACATCCGCGAGGAGGCAGAGAAAGGAGCTGATTGTGCCTGTTGAAGTGATCCGAGCCCGTGAAATAGAGCAGTGCGCATGCCCAGCTTTCTCGCGGAATCTAGTGTTGTGGTTAGGGACATGTTTGTCTTACGGGAACTGAAGGCGCACAAACCATGCGAATATCTATACGGCGGTGAATACCGCTACCTCCAGAAGGGAGGCAGCAAACACCCATGTACACATCTCCCTGATATATACATGAGTGGAGTCAGGAACGAAGTAAGGGCAGAATCTAGAGGATCTGATCGCACCTTCTTTTGGCTACGTACAAGATCATCCGTGAGGAATCCTCGTGCATGGAGAGCATTCAGAAGCTGCTCCATGATACCATCAAGCGGAGCAGCCTGCTGGTGCGTAATGAGGATATCCACATCACCACAGTCAGGTTTACCTCTCCTGTATTCGTCGGTTAAATCAGAGATGGTGCTAGTCATCAAGCGGGCCGAGGCACCTATAAGAACCACACGTTACCACCTTCAGATGAGGTGAGATGGCTTTGGCCTCCTTTTTTACCCACTTCTCTAACAGTCGAACTTCCTCGCGTGGGATACGTTTTTGAAAGTCCTGCAAACCAGGGTAAGAGGCACAGCTAGCATGAACGCTGGTTCGTTCTACGTACATAGTAATGGCGTAGTCCCACTTGCTGTGGTCGAGACAGCTTGGCCTCGCGCAGGTCTTCCAGTGTACGATAGCCCTAAGTGAGCTGTTAGGTGAGGACTAGCTGCAAGCCTCATATGCGCAGCCCTTCGTACCTGTGCATACCACTTCTTTACAGTTTCTGGTCCTGCACCTGATGAGGCACACGAGAATAAGCAAGAAGATGCAAAAGATGCCACAAAGACTTTAGGCGCTTACCCCAAATCTTGGAGAACAGAGCCATCACTTCAGCTTGCTCATCTGTGGCATCGGCCTTGCGGAGGCGTCCTGTGGCAATGATTTCACCAATCTGAGAGAATAGGCAGTTCATATCAGTGAGTTTTGAAGAATAGGAGTGAATAGTTGTTAAACCTTCTCAGCGATGCTCTTGCCCACTCCTCTCACACGCAGCGCCTCCTCGGCGCTTTTGATCGGTTTCGGATGCGCTCTGAGAGCGGCGACTGCCTTTCGGTACGCAAAACTGCGCCACTTGTCTCTGGAACGAGGCCAATCAGCTCATAGAATGGTAGTTCATCTGTTAAGATTCATGGTACCCCGCTGCGTCGCTCTTCTGTTGCATGACCTCAAGAATGTCTGTAATAGCTTGATTGTGATTCGGCCGTACTGTCGGGATAGAGCGTAAGCAACAAGACATCTAGCTAAGACATATGCAGATGTACCTGGTGACTTGTCTGGCGATTGCTGGCAGGCAAAGAACCTTTTACGCCTCTGCAGTCGTCTGACATTCACAAGTAAGCTGGTCGCCACTCTCCCAAGCAAAAGTACAATTGATATTCGTACTTATTCTGTGGAGAGAACTCAATGATGGAAAAACTGGATGATTGGCTTGGTGAATCGTCGACGTGCGTGTTGTGGCCCTTGCGTTTCGAGGGAGATGGTTCATCCCAAGCGAGAGACAGATGCTGGCTTAAGTCGTCTTCGCTGAATGAGCCAAAGTGGGCTTCATCATCACTCCTTGTCGGCTCGTCCTGTGTTTTGTCACCATGCTGTGATGGCTGATCGAGCTCGTACAGCTGAGAGAATTCTTCATAGATCTCGCGTTCAGGCGATTCCCGAAGAGGAGACAGCGAGGACGAGGATGTAGTGGGCAGCGGTAGCGGTGCTTCCCTGTCTGGAGACAGCCCTTGGCGCTTGGTTGGCGACCCTAACGCCTGAGCCGCAGCGGCTTGAAGGAGCGGTGCACGACAATCATGTCGGCGGCTGGGACTCGATGATCGTGCTCTGCGCTCGCCATCCCCGTTTCGGAAGAGCGAGTGAAAGAGCGGATCTCCCTTGATCCACTTGTTGCGGTTGATGCCACTCGATCGTTTCATGTTGATACTTTCCTCATCATCACTATTTGCTTCGTCGTCAGTCAGTCGTCTTTCATCAGGCACGATCGTCGGCAGTGGTGCGTCCTCTGTCCCAGCACACATCCCTGGCAGAGCGTCCTCACACTCCTCCGAGCGCGAAGGCGAGGAGGAAGGCGAGAGCGAGAGCGATAGGGATGAATTGTCAAGGAATACTGAGAACTTCTCCTGACGTATGCAGCCCGCCTCGTTTGATGTCTGCTTGATGTCTTCATCGTCGTCCTCACTGCCCTCATACTTGAGCCAATCGTTTTCAAGTTTGAAGACGTTAAACTTGGGCTTGGATCGTTGTCTTTTGAGGCGCTTTCGTTTTGGTGGCTCGGATGGTACCTCAGAGGCGGTAGCAACGTCATCCCTGCTTCGCTTCTTGATCCCTCTGTTCAGCAGATAGTTTTGAAGCTCCTCGTCGACTTCGGTGTCCTCTGAACCAGAGCTTCCCTCCTTCTCGTGCACGGTATCCTCATGACTTTGATTCAGCAGGCAGGATGTGTTGGCATCCGCATTGCCTTCATCTTCGGAGCTCTTGCTGTCCAACTCGTCAGGACACCAATCGAACGAGGGAGTCGCAGCGAGCAAGACCGTCTCATCAGGCACGGTGAGTTTAGTTTGCTGTCGTTCTTCTCCATGCTGTGCACAAGTCTTTCCATCTGCACGGTTTCTCCTGACTAGTCTCGACTACACTAAGTATTGTATCACTGTCAGTAGAGCAGAAGGGGAGCATATACCCGTTGGTAGCACCTCTGTCTTGGCTTGAAGGGCAGCAAGAAAGGTTGCAGAGGGCGGACCAAATCCCGATGCTTGTGGCGAGGATGGCGGTGTAGTGGTCGTTGATGTGGAGGCATGACCACTTCTCACTGGCTGCTGGGCTGTAGGTGTTGGGGCGAATGACGGCTTGGACGCTGATGCAGGCACCAGAGCGAACTCTTTCGCCGTGAGGCACTTCTTCCATCGCAGAGATTCGGTCAGCCACTCCAACGTGTGCGCTCGACAATGAGTCTGGTTAGAGCGCGCGAGCAACGATCAGTCATCATCATCATCGATCAACATCATGTACATCATCATCCACCACTATGGACTACAGTCAGTTACCGGCAGTTCGTTCGGCTGCAGGTGTCGCAGTAGGTCCGGGTACGTCATCTTGGACGCAGTCACCACGACAGTTACCTGTGGACCGAAGCTGGCCGCCACCGTACCGCCTGTTGAAGAGAAAGAACAAGAATTGTGATCATTACCAACACATGAAATAATGATAATTACGAAAAAGGATAAATGTATAAATAAAATGTAAATAAAATAGGGAAAAATAGAAAATAAGGATGTTACCCCTCTCCTTGATGCGTTCGCAGAGGACGTTGTACTGCACGGTGCCGATACCGCGTCGCACCAGATGGATGACGTGTCCTGCGAAGAAGGCAGGATCCCCGTTGCTGCCGTTGCCGCCGCTACTCGAAGAAGATGAGGTAGTGGTCGTGGTCGTTGATGAAGAAGGTGGGATGACAAGCCGCGAACTCGACGGCATCCGTGTCAGGCAAGTCACGCCCCGCACATCGGTGGCTGACTGCGACCGTGCAGGTCGGTCCTTGATCCCCGCGAAGATGTCGCGGTTGGATCCCTTCCTATGCATTCGTTTGCCGAAAATCCGATTTCGATCAAAGTTGTGAATTTTTTCTTCCATCTTCAGCCTGGCCGTTGTGGCCTTCGCGCCATTTTTTAGGTGTTTTCATATTCATTTCCGAAAATTTCCGGATATCTTGCCAAATGTGACGTCAGCATTATTTGCTTGTTGTGTGATACACGCATGGCTGGGCTGAGTAGATGGTGGCTCGCCACCAGGCCTTGGTCGTTCACGGCCTCCGTGGTGCCTGTGGTCGTAGGTAATGTCGCGGCTGCCCTGAAGGTGACAGCGTCTGCTGCCGCTTGGTCGTGGACCACCCTTGCCCTCACGCTGGCGGGCGTCCTATCCGTCCACGCTGCTGGCAACCTCACCAAGTTCAGTACCGCCATCACCATCACCATCACCTCCACCACTTCTTCACTTGTTTCTCACCTTTTCCCTTGCTGTTTGAGGTTGAAATGTAGTTCACTCACCTTCTTCTCAACTGCTCATGTGCAGTACGTACTGGGACTATGTGAGTGGTAACGACAAGCGCAAGACGGCCAGCGACAGGACGCTGTTCGATCTCGGGCTGAAGCCTCATCAAGTGCTGATCTTCTCGCTGGTGCTGTACGCCGTGGCGACGGCCATCGGAGGTTATATGGTATGGACGTGGGGCTGGAACGTCGAGCTGCTCGCTCTGTTCGCGGTCGGAGCGCTGCTGGCCTTCTTCTACACTGCTGAGCCCATCAGGCTGAAGGCTCGCGCGCTTGGCGATCTGACAATCTTGCTCTGCTACGGCCCCTTGCCTGTTTTGGGCGTCTTCTTCATGCAGACTGGACGCTGGGAATGGCTGATACCGGGCGTCCTCTCACTGCCTCCCGGCTTACTGTCAGTGGCCATCCTTCACGCTAACAACACTCGTGATCTGGACAAGGATCAGCGTGCTCGTACCGTGACTCTGGCCAGGCTTCTCGGAACGCTGCCCAACTGTAAAACATTTTACGCTGCTCTAGTGGCTCTCGCCTACGCTGGCGTCTTTGCTTCTGCTCTGCTGCTCGCGCAACCAGAAGCCAGTAATGGCGGCAGCTGGATCGGCTCGGCCGTCCTCGCGGCGCTTCCGCTTCTTTCGCTGCCGTTGGCCATTCGCCTCGTGAATCAATTCAACGGAGGCTTGAAAGCTCTTGAGAGTCTCGTTGAGCAGACTGCTCAATTCCACCTCCTCTTCGGCGTGCTTATGGTGGTGGGCCTCCTGCTCCGCCCGTACCTGTGATCTTACTCCCCTATGTTTTGCCTCTCTTGTTTCTCAGTGCATTCACTCGCTTGAAGCGAGCAGTATGAACAATCGACAATACTATGATTCCAAGTCACACATTCTTCTTTCTCGTTCACATGTGTGGGTGTTACGCTCATCATCTGTTGTGTCCTTTCCTTCTTTACCATCAGGGAGGTCGAGATGTTTGAGTTGAGGAACGTCTCTCGCAGCTATGCAGTACATACAAAGGATTTCAAATTTTCAAATTCGATTTCAAAAGAATGCAAAATATGTGGAAAAGAAGAGCAACGGATAGCTGGGAAGATTACATATCCACACACGCAAAAGGCGAGTAAAGATGGACGCTACCGCAGGGACAGAACCTCACGAAAAGGAAGAGAGGAAGGACAGCAGTTGTGAAGAGAAAGATGTCTTCGTTGGGCCTTCACCCGAAGAGTGGATGCCATTTTTCTCCGAAGAACGATTAGGATTTGCTATTCCTGCGCCGAGGACACAAGCATTTCTATCAAGGAGGGAAGAAGAAGAAGAAGGTCCGACCCAATAACGATCACATCTAATATATTTAACTTTGCCTTTTTTCCTTATTCGGGAAGTCATTTCGGTTGAGCATTTCTTTTTCATATTTTGGTAAATCAACGATTTTATTGATTTCGCAGTTTCGTAGAATTACAAGTTTATTGAAATACTAATATTCTATTTTAATCCTTTTTCAAAACAGAAACGGCACAGCTGGCGCCTGGGCAGCGCCACCACAAGCGACCGAAAGGGCTGCTCGTCCACTTCCAAGACCTCCCCTCGTGGCAAGAGGGTACTACTACTGGCCTTCCTCGTCTCCAACCTTCTCGGCTTCCGGCTTGTCTGCACAAAACGACGTTGGTCGGACTAACTCTGTTTGCTTGTGTGTACTGTATACAGTAGAGTCAGAGGCGCGACGAAAGCAGAAGGTGAAGTCGCGGGACCTCGCAAGACTACGATGCGCACAGTCTCGAGCTGGAGCAGCCAACTCACGCAGTAAGATTCCTCAACTTCAGGTAGGGCATTTCATTGATGATTGTGATAATCGAGGCATTGCAGAATTGACCCATATTAATTGCTGGTTTCCCTCTCGAAACAGGAGCTGAGTGCTGCGGCAGCGGCGCACGTGATCGTCACAGAGCATAAAATGATACCCGATTTACCTGAGGTGCAGCGTTACCGTTTGATTCATTGCAATTCGTGTACAGTGTACTGATGTGATAAACAGGTCATTATAGATATTGTCCGTGGATGTATGTCAAAGAACGAACAAATAGACATCTTTCATAGCTTCAAGGACTACTACGAGTCGCTAACCGCACCTTCAAGCACTACGACAAGTTCTCCAGAATGCCGGCGGCAAGTGCGAACGATAAACAACTATAATGAAGATGGCCAACTCGATGGAGAAAGCCGATGGTACTTTAGGAACGGACGGAACGAGTGTGAGGAACATTATCGAGCAGATCAACTTCACGGGGTACTGGCTGAGACTCCGCGTATCGTTGGATCAGTTGCTAACCTGTCCCATCCAGCTGGCGAGAACGTGGTATGAGAGCGGACAACTTGAGTCCGAGCGAGAATGGAACGAGGGAACGTTACATGGGCAGGTCAGGGAGTGGTTCCCAGATGGGCGATTACGAACGCACGAGGTCTGGCGAGAGGGTGTGCGGGAGAAGATCATCATCAGCGAAGGATGCAAGCTCTCCGACCGCACGCGCGACTTCCTCCTCAACAATCGCTTGAGCGCCATGAACAACTCCTCACTACCACTGTCATCTGGTATGGAGTTGGGCCGTGCGCCCTCCTCCGGCCTCGCCTGGCTCTCCCTTGATGCCGGCCAGTGGCGTCAATCACGAGGTGGCTCGTAACTTTTTTGTTTTTCCTTCTTGAAACATTTCCTGAGGATATTTCGTTCAACTTTCTTTCGGAATCTTTGGTATGAAGGAAATAAAAGGAAATTAATTTCGCTATCGGGGTTGTTGGTGGAGTTGCCGACGCGTCACTCAGCTCAAGCAAAGAGCGTGCTTTAGGGAACCCGTAGTCAGCTGGCGCGAACGTGGGTGTGCGGGCAAGACCAGAGCCGGTGTTGATCTGTTCACAGTCGTGCCTAAGAGTGTCTTTGGGTTGCGATCTTGTGGGCATCTGTCAGACAGTCCCACAGTACTTCCCAGAAAAGGCGTGTCAGGGTACTTTCATCTCGATCTTACCAAAGATCGCCAGCAACGATGAAGTATTTCTTTTATTTAACAAAACAATGTGACATTATATTACTGCCATATGTTTATTTGAGATTTTATTTTATTATTTTATTTTGAAATATATATTTATGAAATGGTTTTTATAGGTTAGGGCAGTACGTGGTCCCGGGACAGAGCAAGGAAGCAGCAAAGGGTGGTCATGGCCACTCCGCTCGCGAATGCAGCCGATGGGCGTGCTGCGGGCGACGGTCCGCGACAATCGGTGTTCCACGTCATCGATCTCAACGACGCGCCACGCGCCGCCGAGGAGAAGCGACGCAAGATGGCGGGCGGGTCATCGCTGGATGGGTCGTCCGCACTGCGCGGCAATGCTGAGTCGGTGGCCACTGTCTCGTCCGCTGCGGGCGATCAGCCAGACTCCAGCAAGAGTACGGTCATATGCTTTGAATGAGAATCAAGATTGCTTGACTTAACTTATGTCCATTTGTTACAGACACACACAGAAGGACGGGAATCTCCACCGTGCCGTCCCTCGCCACGAGCAGTGCGTCATCACAATACATGTCTCATTCAACATTGTCTGAAAACATGCATCTGATTCACACACTGTGGATTGTAAATCATAGGTGTTCCGCGATGGGTGATACCCTTGATAGCTTGTTTCGGCTACAGTATGACATCGATGGCGACCACTTTCTCCAACAAGGCTATCATGAACTTCTACGATTTTGACTTTCCTCTCTTCCTCACTGTATTTCAGGTGATACATCACCCATCCTCCGATGATGACATCAGCTAATTTACACTATTATGGCCAATCTAGAATGGTTTTGTCTCACTTTGCGTTTTCTTGCTGAGCAATTGGGGCGTTGTCAATGTGGAACCGCTGGAGGCAGGGAAAGTGGTACGTTCATCAAAGAACCAGTATCAGCAATTGCTCTTTCAAGAACATCAAACTTATATGAATCTTCTCAGAAAACATGGGTGCCACTCAACATCGCGTTTGTGCTTATGCTCATCTTCTCTCAATTGAGGTGTGCTCAGTTGCTTTTGTAACCGTTTGCATTGTGCACTAAGCTCTGTTATTAGTCTTGGTCGTATCTCTGTGGCAATGGTGACGGTGTTCAAGAATTTCACCACAATTGCCATCACTCTGGGCGATCGTATCTTCTTTGATAATCCCATATCATCACCAATTGCGGGATCGCTTGCTGTCATGGTATGGCTTCTTTGCTTTATTCCAGCAAGTAAGCTGCATCAGTTTAAATAATGCTATCGTGTGGTGTTACTTCAGGCAATTGGAAGCATTGTAGCAGGCTATAACGACCTTGAATTTCGGGCGGACGGCTACCTCTTTCTCACTCTAAACTGCGCTTTCCAGACTACCTATGTCGTACGTTACTTTGGCAAGTTATTTCTGATCGTTGCATCCTGACGAGGTTCATTCAGTTGTACATGAACAAAGTGATGCGCGGGTTGAAGATGGATAAGTGGACGTCGATGTACTATAACAACACGATTTCCCTTCCAGTGCTCATCCCATGCTTCTTAATCTTCAAGGAACTCGACAGAGTGTTTCTTTCGTACGCAACTCATTCCGTTTGCACACCCGTCAGGCTGGATTACTGATTTTCATCTTGAAGTCCTGCGTGGTCTGATCCATCTTTTTGGTTCTTACTGCTCATCAACGGCGGGTGCTCGTTCGGCATCTCCCTCTGCTCCTTCTGGGCTATCTCGGTCACCTCACCAACAACCTATTCTATGGTAACTCTCTATTCAGTTTCATCGAAGTCAGCCAAGTCTTAGCTTACATCTCTTACTTCTGGCAGGTGGGTTCGTTTAACAAGATCCCACTGACCATTCTCGGTTCCATCATCTTCAAGACACCATTCACATTCATGGGCAAAGGTATGTGCTTTTTCTTCTACATTCGCTTCGCCAGCTGGTTCTTAACTTGCGTGCGTTGTACAGCAAGCACAATGGTGGGATTGGGCGGAGCGCTGCTCTACTCGTGGGCTAAGGCTCAGCAACAGAGCGAGAAGAAGAAGCTAACGGAAAAGCAGACAACCTCCTGACACTCCCAACCCAACATCATGATCCTCTTACTCTCTCGGTTTTATTTATTTCAACTTCTTGGTCTTCCTTGCAGCAACCATTTCCTTGCAGTGGAATAGGAGTTAGTTGCCTTCTTCATCGACAATGTAGGTAAGTAGCCATAACACACGTTTAGTTTCACAACAACGCCAGATCGAAAACAGAGGAACAAAGGAAGGTAGAAAGGCGAGGAAGACTGCATAGAGCTCGCCAGCAGTAAGGGAAGAAAGGTGAAGAGGTGACCTTCCCTCACGCGCTTGGCTCGCTTTCATGACTTGATCGTGCTGCAGGTCTCTCGTGATGAGAAACTTGAGTGGCCGCACTGACCAGGTCAGCTCTGTACTTTTCGGTCGAACGAAGGAGCTTCTCGCGTCCTTCGTCTCTCGGGAGGTGAAGAGCTCTGAGCCATGTATCTTGTGGGAGGACATCTTGGCCCGTGATCCACGCAACAGCTAACCTCCAACAGGTGGCCGCCTGTGTGGGGAGCTGTCGTGCGCGGAAAGAAACCTCCGACCGAGTGGCGAGGATGAAGGCTTGGAATGTCGCACACTCAGGTCCGGTAGTTGATACGCGCTGTTGTCTAAGACGCCTGACTGGAAGGGTTCGATGCTCGACCGTTTCTCGAACCCCCCAGCGTGCATCGTGACCCGTTTGGTGGCCAGCGTCACGTTTCCATAAGGCCAAGGCCACCAAGAGGTGCTGCTGCAGCTGCCGATTGCTGCTTGGGTCACGATATCCGAATCCTCGTTGCACTTGCATCTGACGTTGCGCGGTGGTCCGCTGGTCACCCTTTGCGGACCCTTCACACACTCTCCTCCAAGGGCACGGGAAAGCAGCACACATGGTTATGATTGTTGCCTCATCATGTAGATGGGCTGCCCTCGGGATCTTTGAGTGTCTCCCGGTCGGATCGAGCTTGAAGTTGTTGACAGTCGAGAGCAGGTTCAGGCAGCAGCGGCGCAGTCGATAAAGTGGTGAAAACACGCTGCTGGTCCTTGTCCGGCTCTCTCCTCAACCTCGCTCGTCCGTCGCCTTCGATGTCCTCCTCTTCGGCATTCGCTTTGTCTGCGAAACACCCACGCATCGTGTGTAGCATGGGCAGTCGAGGAAGACGTAGTGTCGCGGTTCGGTCGAAGGCGAAGGAACTTCCACACGATCGTTCAGCGTACCAGCTGTAGTTACGTCGTGCTTGATGATGGAAGGGAAGATAGATTCTCTCTCAATCCGTCCCCAGATATGAACGAACATTTCTGAACCGCGGGAATGGGGACGGAGAGATTGCCAGCGTTCGTACCCCCTGACTGGGTGCACCGTCTGTCCGCAGTCGTTCTCCACACAGTTGGATGTGTGCGGGTCAAGACGCGGAGTCCGTTCTGATCACAAGACGGCGCATTGTCTAGCGGATGGGTACGGCCTTGAAGCTGGATTACGGCCTGGTAGTCGAGAAGGGAATTAGATCCCTCTCCTACTTGTAATGGGCTTGCTGCTCGTCAACGACTTGCGCCTGCAGAAGATTCCTCAAGTTAACACATAAGTGGTTCATCGAAAAGGGAGGATATCCGTGGTACCAAGTCGCAGTCGTTAGATGGCCACTGTTGCCGGCGATGTCCGTATAGCACGGACCTCTAGCCAGCAACTGACGAGACAGGTAGGTAAAGTAGAATAGTATTCTCGCTGAGCACGCGCATGATCACGCGTGCGCAGACCAGGCCCTAATCCAGCTTCAAGGCCGTACCCATCCGCTAGACAATGCGCCGCCTTTTGATAAGAACGGACGCCGTCAATAACGGACAGGATAGCGACCCGAAGGGACAGGGCAGCGGCGGAGTGTGAAATTACGGATGATGGCTATGTGTCATGACGATCTGGACATACGTCTGAGGACGAGGCTTAGTCAACAGAAGACACTTGATGGCGTGTAATACACGTACCATTGTGCACCCGGGGAACCGGAGCTTATGGTGGTGTTAGATTCTTGGCCAGTACTGCCTTGCTCGGAGGGTTTGACTTTCTTAAAAGCCCCGCCATCACGAGAAGTCGGTACCGGCAAATCTACTGCACAAGGAAGAAGTTAACACGAAGGGTTGTATCAGTAAATGCCATTGGCTAGCTTGTACCACAAGAATGAGGCCTTTTGTTTGACTGCTCAGCCAGCTGAGCCTCTTGGTCGATTACATCGGGCCTATGGTAGCTATCAAGGAGTTCGTTCAGATGGCCATTGCTCTGCTCGTTCTCACCAAACGGGTGTGCTTTTGGTTCTGGGAGAGTTGCTAGCGCGAGTTCGTTAGTTCAGTGAAGATGTATGAAAGGGTACGAAATACCGAAAAGTGATGATTCCCACAGGTACGGAGTGTCCATATGTCCCTCAGAGTCCCAACAGTCCCAGTCTGGCGAAGACTGACGATCTGTCCAAAATGTACCAAAGGGAGGATCCATATTAGGGCAATGCCGATTGTCGGGTTCTGAAGAGTAGATGGAACTTGTGAGTTTCATCAATACAAATCTGTCATGAATCCTGTCATCATCGCCAGAGTGGAGGTCAGCCAATGGGAGGAATGACTGGACAGCATCAATGGCTGATTCAGGCTGCACGACAGATCGTCCGTCGCCTGTTCCATCACGTAGTCAGCAAGCACATGGCCAATACTGGTGCAGGAAGTACCCCAGAAGAGCAGCCCCGCAGTTGAACCGTTGCCATCATCTGGGATGGCCGGAGAAAAGCTGGGCAAGGATTCGACCGGACCATCTGATGCCGAACGGAGGTACATCAGTGGGACTCCAAGAGTAGGAGTATGAGGAAGCTCTCACCTTTAGGGATGAGGAGAAGGTCGGAACCTGTGGAGTTGCTTTCGGGCGAACTCAGTGAGCTCGCAGGCGATGCGTACGGACCCTGAATTCTGATTCGAGCCGCGGGGCCGCGCAGCATTAAACTCGGTTGCGAGGAGTACGTGCAGCATAACTCAACACCAGTCAGTGTGATGGGTGGGGACGCCGGGTCGTGTTCATCCAGTGGACGCCCTACGAGACAGTCGCGCAGCTCATGCTGGCCAGCGTGTTCTCCAAGGGAGTCAAGCAGCTCAACCACTTGGTGGTCCGGTATGGTTGACGATGGTGTTGTTGACGATGCAGAGGCCTGACTATTATGAGGCGAAGTACTCCCGGGCGATGGAGCCGATCCCTCAAGCTGGCGACTGAACATGGGACATGGAATCGGTTCCACTTTTCTCCTCTGCCCAGCCTTCCTACGCGTCACCTTCTCCGCTGTGACATGTCGAAGCCGCAGACCACCACCACACGATAAGTTCCCTCATCCGAGGCCTTCACCATCAGAGGATGGAGAATAAGCCGTACCCACAAGGATCTCTCTTGAGGAACAGAAGGTAGTGCCTGTCTCCTTCTCAACCACTTCAAAGAGAAGCACAAGGGGACGTGGCTGGTGATCCCACGTGCACCAAAACTGTTTAAAAAAATTACAAGTTAAAATAAATTAAAATTCAGATTACAAAAACAGATTTAAAACTAAAAATAAAAGAATAAAAAATACATACCTGCACAACGACCACGCAGCTGCCGTTTGCCGGCTCCACCTGGAGCAGGCGTGAACCCTTGTGGTGGACGGTGAGGATAGCCTCCCTGTTCTTCCAACGTTCTTGCGGTTTGTCTTTGAGCCTCTTGGCCACGGGTCGGCAACAGGGCTTTTTCTTGTTGGGACAGGTATTCTAGAAGAAGAAGAAGAAGAAGGTTGAGGTTACCCTCTTGAGAACGCGGCGCCTTACCTACAAAGCCATGACATGTTCTGGACGTGGAGACCCTTACCTCCATGCCACACACAGCCCTCACGCGCAAGAAGTACGGCGCGTCAGGAATAGGAACCAATGTTTGGTTGTTCATCTCATGGTAGTCCTCCTCGGGTATGGTGATTTGAAACGGAGGAGGAGGAAGGCCTGTGAGCTCGATGAGGATCTTATCCCCACTAAAGATGTGATGAGACATGTTGCCTCTGCAGAGGTGGCGTGGGTGCGTGTGGCCTGAAGAGCGAAAAGACTGCACTGGCGCAGCTGCCCTCCGCCTCTCCTCTGCTCCGTTATTACCTCTCGTGTCTTCCGTGGAAAGGGGGAAGGAAACCTCGCGCACCATTCGAGCCCCTCACTTTGTAAGGTCAAACTTAAGAAGGCAGTCCACGTGTTGTGATCTTGTTGACATGGGTCTTTCAACAAGGGCAACACGCACTAGTTGATGGGGACAGAGCGTCGCTTGTGAGTCACGGTAGCCGCAATGTAGCGCAGCAAGTCCTTCTTGGTACACAGTCCCTCCACGCGCCCGAGCTTGGTCACCATCACGTACCTTATCAGAAGAAGAAGAATACGTGAGCAGGTCACAGTGCAGATCCGCCAACTGAGTGCGAGGCTTACCTGCATCCCATGCGCTGAAAGAGGTCGAGAACTACGTTGAGCGGGGTCTCTCGGCTGAGCTGTAATGGGCTCTAAACAAGATGTCAAGTTAGCTTCCACGCGCTGTCACTTACTAGTGTTCGCTTGACATATTTACCTGGTCGGTCCATGGACATATATTGAACTCAGGTTGAGCGTCGAGAGACGGAGATGAGAACTCCGGTGACACACAGCAATGTGTGCTGTCGCTGAATGCACTGTTCGTTCGGGCAGTAGCTGTGTATGATTCCAGTCAGTTGCCTCGTGTACACCAACACTGCGAGCTAGAAGAGGAGCGCACCTAGCGCCCGCTGCAGTGCAGTACGCGCAATATAACCAATGAGTAGCATCTCTCTTGAATTTGTCACTATTGGAAACCCACTGTAGGAGGTGCGCTCCAACAAATTCTCTGTACAAATCAAGCGGGTCAGCGAGTGGGAATCTTTGAAGTTGACAGAGGTAGCATACCTAAACCGCGAAGGGTATTGTGGGCCGAAGCATCTATGACCTGGATGTTCTTGTCCTGAACCACTTGGCGTAAGAACCGAAAATGCAACCATAAGCGCCACAGCGGACGTGTACCTGCATGATCTCGGCCAGCACATGAAGATGACTGCCCATTCGGGTCTTGATATCGAGGAATGGATAACCCGCCATAATCACATGCTCATCATAACTATTTGCCGCAGCTTGTTGTTAGTGCGATACCACTCAGATACCCTGGAAGCACTAAACGTACATTCCGTTACGACCAAAGGCATTGGCAACCCATTTACTTACAAGAACGGACAACACGATGGGAAAAATGTAGTCAACATCTGTGTGCAAAAAAAAGAATCTTAGATATTATATAACTAGTGCAGAATGGAGCCGGATAACTTACTGCCAGTCATCTCAAAAGCAATAACCACTAAAGATACTGCGCAGGCGATAGCATAAATCAGTAAGCAGTCCCAGGTAAAAGGTAAGAGACGTACTTGTCATGCGGGTGTAACCAGACAAAACTGCAGTGGCACCCAGAAGAGCGTAGACTCCAGGGTCAATGCACTGCTCGTGGCTTCCGAGCGGACATGGCAAAAAGACCTGCCAGCCAGAGAAGGCTCTAAAGATGACATTAGTGTGTGATTCCATCAAGAAAATGATAGATGAAGTCAACCGTTGAATGCACTGCGTTATAATACCAATCGCTCGGCCCATGCACGCCCCTACACCAAGTGCGGGAATGAACAGGCCTCCAGGCACCTGCAATATCAGTGTTAGCACACAAAACATCTTCCCATTAGACATCGTAAAGAGGCACCTTGAGGCCAAAGGTCCAAATTGAGAAACCGAGCCTACAGATAGCAGCAAAGATAAGCCAAAATATGGGCTTCCATGGCGCATCAAGGCTGGAAGCAGCAAGAGTTGAAGTTAGCGTCTTATCTCCACTGGTTAAGCTTACACGAAAGGCGTATGTACTCGCAGAGAGAGGCCATTTCCTTATAAATAGGACTGCACGTGCTGAAGAGTCGAGAAAGAACTTGCTCCGTGTCGTGTCTTGTGTAGTCGTTAGGGTAAGAGATAAGTGCCGTGACCGCGGCGACGATCACGATCTCCAAAATAGGGTATCTGTTGGTAGGAATGTTAGTTCCGTTCGTGGCGCGGCAGAAAGAACAGAATATTTACTTCGCTATGACTGAGGTCTTACGGTACTGGCAGAGTCGTAGATTGAGTTTGATGAAGAGAGCACCACACAATCCTGCAAGTCATGCATCTGTTAACAAGAGTCCAGACGAGCCCAGATTATTGCATTACAAATGTCTACCTCCTAAAGCCGCTGTGATAAGGAAGGGAACGAGTTCGAATAACTTCCAGTTTGCCGTGAAGTTGCCTTCGAAGACTACAACTCTGCCGGTGTTCAGCGGGTCGATAAACTGCAACATTGGATCAGCAATATTGCTTGCCTAGCATTTCAAGTCATACTGATGCATACCTGAACCACCAACACGGCAATAACGGAGCCGAAGAACGCGCGCCACATGTTTTTGTGCGGGAAATAGTAGCTGCACTCCTCAAGTCCAAAGATGGTGCCTCCGATAGGCGATCCGAAGGCTACCGACACGCCGCACGCCATGGCCGCACTCATGATTTCCCTCTTTTTGGCTGGTTGGCAAACTCATCGTGAGCAGGAGGTGAGAGTTGCGAACGATACAGGACCTATACCTTCATTGTTGTAATACTTAGGAAATAGTCGAACCCACACTTCAGCGGCACAGCATCCAATATGTACTAGTGGGCCTTCTTTACCCACGCTGAGCCCGGAACTCACAGACAAAATCTAGTTCAAGAGCAAACACTGTGAGTACTGAGAGTAGAATGTGATACAGAGACATTCAAAGTTGAATACCAGTGCGAGGAACTTAACGATGAGGGTCTGGAAGGAGGCGAAGTTCTTAATGACATATCCGTT
>CDEZ01021891.1:458-78955 GCA_000826365.1 Acanthamoeba royreba | reverse complement strand
TGCAGCGAATAGAGGAGAGTACAGTGAGACAGCAGTAGGACATCATAAGGTTATCCAATCGAGGCGAGAAGATGAACTCATTGAGCGCTCCGCCGACGCAGGCTGGCTGAGTATCGCAAACGCTAAGCTCGAAATCACGAATCTGAGAGGCTGGAATTGAAAAGGCAATTAATTCGCCATCTTGATGCTCAAACAAGGAAATCTGGTAGCGATGTGTACGTTCAATGCCAAGCTCGTCCGCCAGCAGCTGCATAAGTAGCGGTTGGTGAGCGTACTTCTGCCCCTCGACCTTGTTCAGAGTACTTAAGACCCAAAAATCGGTTAGATCTATTGGAGAGGTACAATGCAACTAAGGAGTGTACTTCTTGATGCTCGTAGCCAGAACGGGGAAGCCCAGATGATTTTGTGTGTTGTACTTGAATGCCGAGCGCTCATCGGCGGGAGTCAAATGAATGGCAAGATTAGGTACGCGAAGGATCGGCCTGTATTAATGTTTCATTATGATTACCAGCATTCAGTGTCAAAGCACATAGGTGGCCAGTACGAACCTCTTGATCCTTACCAAGCGGTGCTCGAACTTGTCTTCGCTGGTGGCAACTACGACGCGCCCCGCAATGGTAAGGTCCCTTCATGTTCGTAACGTCAGTAACAAAACGGCGATACTGCGGATATGCAGGACAGTACCGATCAAACCAGGTATGCCACAGGCCGCCACCATAAGTTTCCACACCAACCTGCAGGAAGCCCTTGCTCTCCTTGATGGACACCGGCTTCACCTTCAGGTTGGGGCTATCGGTGTGCGCCGCAGAGATGTTGATACCATTTCCAGGCGCCTGCATTCAACGAGTGAGTCTCCCGTGTGCATCAATAGCCGTTCAGAGTCCAAGTCCGTACATATTTACCACCCACGACAAAGGCGAAGATGGAGGAATGGTTGCGGGTGAAGAAATACTTCTGGCCGGGACTCAGCTTCCACTCATCAGTCTCCTTAATCTGCACGAAGCCAGCAGCTACGAGGCGCTCCTTGGCCGACTGCACGGCGTGGAAGGCCGATGGGCTCGCGTTCACGAAGTCGAGGAAGCCCTGCACATACTCGTTCACCGCGGTAGCTCCTTCCTGATGACCACGTTCAAAGTCAGACACGACGCTTGGGTGGTGATGGCCACACTGTTCCCCACACTGGCCGTGGTGGTCGCTGGCAAACAAGCGCACGCTCCTTGACACCAGGCACGAGGATTTCGAAGATGACGGTGTTGATGACGATGTCAACACAACAGAGCAGCGGCGAGGATTTCGAAACACAGTAGATGAAAACGAGAAGGAGGAGGATGATGATGGAACGGGACTTCCCGAACTGGTGAACAATGATCGTTGGGTGGGGTTGCGGCAACCACCACCCCCACCAGGCAAGGAGGCATGAGACAACAAGGTGCCTCCATCATCAGCACAGCGATGGCGCAGCTGCCTGGTGAATTTCGAGGCTGCACCACGAGGCAGCAGCCCTATCACTACGCAGTCCCCGCCTCTCCTCCACTGCACGCGCGAGTAGAACCACCAGTTCATAAATTTGTACAGAAATATAATGAAGGTATACACCCCATTATAAATGGGGCCGAATTGAAAACGACATTAAAGACCCAAAATGAATAAGAGGTGAAGATGATAAAATGAAACATATCTCGATAATTGAGCGCAATATTTCTTAGCATTGCGTTCCGCGCGACCGGAAGAAAGTCATCGGATATCGGATAAAAAGAACAAGGGGCTTTCTGTTCAACTTCCCTGTTGGGTCTTGGCTCCTTTCCGTCTTCTTCGAAACCAACGGCCGTTTGTTCACAAAGCGGCCACGTTTCAAAAAATCAAAAGATTCAAAGGACAGAGAAGGAGCAGAGAATATAAACAAAAAAGGCGATGGACTGCAATGTGCGGGTCGTGGTCCGGTTTCGACCGGTGAACGAGCGCGAGAAGACGGAGGAGCGCCAGAGCGGCCGGTCGAGCACCGCCTTCGTGGTGCGCAACGACCAGCGTACCGTCGAGGTCTGCCGCAACGAACTCGTTCAGCGCGGCTCGCCCGACACTTTCATTTTCGACCGCGTCTACGGTGGTAACTCCAGCCAGGTACAGACTCAATATATAAAAATTATTTCTATTTCTTCGTCTAAAACGAAAGTTATATTTAAAATAAAAATATCTGTGGAGTATTTCACAATAAAATACTAAAATTAAGAATAATTTTAACTAAATTTGTTGATAATTTTCTGCGCCAAGTTCCCATTGGTTGGCTGCTTACATTCTCTTTTCAAACACACAGCTCGATGTGTACGATACAGTAGCCAAGGAAGCGATACTGTACGCTGCCCGATGTTCCTTTTCTTTTTTTTTTCTTTTCTTTTTTTAATGTATAACAAGGCGTTCATCGAGTTCTGATGATGGTGGAACGAATGTATGAATGATCATTGTGGATGGAACAGGGACGTGCTCAAAGGCTTCAATGGAACGATTTTTGCCTACGGCCAAACAGGATCTGGCAAGTCTTACACCATGTTCGGCCGTGATGTCAACTCGGACGATCGAGGCATCATTCCTCGCGTCTTCAGGTGAGTACCGAATGTCCCTCAGTTCTTGCCCTGCAACGGATGGTGACACAATTCTGCAATTTGCCTGCAGTGAGATGTTCAAGCACATTGCGGAGGACACGGAAGGAACTGAATTCACAATCAAGTGTTCCTTTTTGGAAATATATAAGGAGCGCGTAAGGGATCTGTTGAATCCTAAGAGAATCAACCTCAAGGTTCACGAGACGCCCGGCCGTGGCGTCTGGGTAGAGGATCTCACAGAGGAGGTACTTTGATCTCAGTGCAGCCGAAGCTGTGAGCTATAACTCATCTACTGCTGCTGCAGTTTGTTACCACCGAAAATGAAATTATGGATATCTTGAACCTCGGCTACAAGTTTCGATCCGTGAATCCCACCAACATGAATGATGCCAGCAGCCGCTCTCACACGTACGATGTCCCCCTTAAGCCTTGCACACCCAGTCATCTTACTAATCTCAACGTACGCGACTAGCTTGTTCATCATGACTCTACATCAACGTTTGGCGGACGGTTCCACCAAAACTGGCCGACTCAACCTAGCCGATCTTGCTGGTAGATAAACTTCTCATCGTCTCATTCACTCAGATATAGACTAAACCGGCCGTTGTACAGGATCTGAGAAGGTAGCAAAGACTGGCGCCAAGGGCAACACTCTAGAGGAGGCCAAGAACATCAACAAATCCCTCTCCGCTCTCGGTAACTGTATCAACGCTTTGACAAGCAAAAACAAGTCGCACGTCCCCTACCGTGACTCCAAACTCACCCACATACTCAAGGTATCCTTGGCTTTTCTTCAACAGTCCTTCCAGCTTAATTCACTGTACATATGAATAGGAATCCCTGGGAGGCAACAGCAAGACGACCCTTATCTGCACCTGCTCTCCTCATGAATTCAATGCTGATGAAACTATCTCTACTCTCCGATTTGGTGCAAGGTACGACTCCCCATTGTTCTATCGTGAGGATATCAGCTTGAGCAAACACATCTGTGATACGCAGGGCAAAGACCATCAAGAACTCCGTACATGTAAACAAACAACGGAGCGTGGACGAACTGAACGAGATCATCGGGGTATTAAGAAAGAAGCTGAAGTCTCTCAAGCGCTATGTGGCCTATCTCGAATCAGAAATGCGAAGGCTCAACGGTCCCGATTGGGCTCCCCCTAAAGTCATCCCGCAAGTTGCTTCTCCTTCCGGCGACGCTGCCTCATCGAAGTCCCTTGATGACAGCGATCTGGACCCCGTCCAAGTAGCTGAGATGCAGGTGCAAATGAGGAACCTGCTCATGGCCTCCACCGTACAGATCGAGCAGCTGCAGGATGATCTTCGTGGGGTTCGAACCTCTCCTTCTCCCGCCGTTGATGTGAAGTGCTGATGAGTGTCAACGCCAGGTTCAAGAAGAGGAACATCAACGCAAAGGCAAGATATCGAGACTCAAACAGGAGCTTCAGGATAGGTGCGACACCTTAACGCCGTTATTCGGTGTCTTTCGTACTCGCTAAAATGTGCATCGATGGCTTGTTTAATCTGTTTACAGAGAGGCGGAGCAGGAGAGGCTTGTAAAGGAAGTAGAAGCTAAGGACATGGAGCTTGGTGCCCAAGTACGGAAGCTCCACTACGAGCTCAAGCAAGCTCTTATAGACGTGCGCCATTCCTCAATTCAATCGTTAATTTATTTTTTTTTCACAGACCTGACCCTCTCCTTTGTTGTTAGGTGGACAGCAACCGATCACAACTCGAAGCTGTAACTCTGGAGAGGGACGAGTTAACAAAGGAACTATCTCAATCCCGCGAAGAGGCCATCATTATGGTGCGCGAGAGGGAGAGTATTGTCGAGGAGCTCGCCAAGGTGCTCCCGCCTGCACAGCTGGAAAAGCTCAAACGTACTATTCACCGGCCGCCAGTGTTTGAGTGCCTTTGTTAACGCTCAATCCTATTTAGAACGAATGGACACAGCGGCAATTGAGGCTAAGGAGGCACGAGCCAAGGAGCAGGCCGAGCAGCGAGCTTTGGGAGAATGGCGCAAGAAGGAGGAAATCTACGTCAAGAAGGCTGCCGAATCTGCCTACAGAATAGAAGAACTGGAGCGTGAGTTGGAAGAGATGCGAAATAAGGCGCGACAGACCGATCAAGCCTTAGATCAGGAAAAGCAGCGCGCTAGGCAGCGTGAGCGTGAGCTCAAACATCAGCTTGAATTGATGACTGAGGCTGAAGAGATAGCCAAAAAGTAAGTTTTGTGTGATACGGAGGGTACTGCCCTGCGATCTGCTAACTGTCTCTTCTCAGGCGAGCGACCAACGCGACGAAAGTGGTTAAGCCAATCCGTTTGACTTTCAGAGAGCAACTATTCCAACGCAAGGCACACAATCCCTAGTCAGACACTTTCAACATTGTGGAGTATTGACTGCTTTCTTCTTGTTACTGCGACAGACGGTCATGAAGCGCCAGACCGATGGCTTGGTGGTTAAGGAGGGTTGGCTGTTCAAGGAGGGCGGCTTCGTGCGCAGCTGGAAGAAGGTGCATCTGCGATTTTGGCTCGCCACACAATAGCAATCACTTATCGCCTTATTCGCAGCGCTGGTGTGTGTTGCAAGATGGAAATCTCTACTACTACGAGGACGCCAAGAAGGCGGTTGGTAAGGGCTGTGTGCTTCTTGATGATTGCGTCGTGTCGCCGGCAGGAAGTGAGGTGAAGAAGAAACACGTCTTCGCCGTCTACCACCCTTCGCGCCGGACCTTCTTCTTCCAGGCGGCCAACGAGGAGGAGATGAATGAGTGGATTGAAGCCACCCATCAAACCAGCCAGGGCAGCCGCGAATCCTCCGGGACCAAAAGTACAGACTCGCCCTTATCTCCTGCTTCTCAACGACGCAAGTCAACCGTGGCCGCTCTGCTCCATACAGACACCGACGACAGCGAGAGTGAGCTCCCGCTCGCCCAACAAGGCGAGTAGGCAATCAAGCGCGCCAGTTTTACTTAAGTTTTGTTTTATTTATGCTTCAGACCGCAACGATGTGCTTCTTCACTCCAAACCTCACTTGCCGGGTCGCGTTAGTGGTGAGAAGAGAGTATGAAGGTTACGGTTCGGCAGGAAGGCGGAGAGCCGCGGCTGCGGTTTGGGCGAACCAGCTGTCGCACAGGCGAGTGTGTTAGCTATCGGACAGCATGAGAGTGGCCAAGAGCGGGCGTACCTGGTGGAAACTGTTGTGAAGGAGGAATGGTTATATCTCGCAGAATCTTCTCGATGGCTTCATCGTTGTCCTCCTCGCTGCTAGTCTCGCTGTCGCTGGACGTCGCGTCACGATCCCTGGCCTTCCTTCCTGCTCTCTGTGGTTGAGTTTGCAGGACTGGGGTGAGCGGCTGCGCTTTTGGCTGCCCAGCCTTCGATAGCGGCGTAGAAGGTTGCTTGGGTTGTGGCGTGGATGGCTCCTTTGTTCTCTTGCTTTCGACCTTCTCTTGGGTCGGTGGCGGAGGTACAGGATAGTGGTCGTCTTCCTCCTCCTCTCCATCGGTGTACTCCTCGCTTTCTCCACTCGACACCTGAGAGTTGGGTGGTTGCTTACTTGTCGCCTTGGGCTTTTGATCTGATTCCTGTTCTTCGCCTTCTTCGCCCTCGCTCTCTTCATTAGCGTTGTCTGCAGCTGCTGGCGGTTGCTCATCTTCTATGTCCATCTCTTCCCCTTCTTCTCCTTCCTCCTCTTCGCTTTCTTCTTCACTTTCTTCACTCTGCTCTTGTATTCGCTTCGCCTTCTTTACTGCCCGCTCCTTGGCTTGCTTCAGCTGCTCGGTCTCTTCCTTTTCCCGTTGCTCCTGCTCTTTCTTCTCTTGCTCTCTTTTCCTGATGGCCTCGACTCGCCTCTCCCGCTCCTCCTTCGCCTTACGCTCACGCTCCTCCTTTTGCTTCTTCTCCTTCTCCCTTTCTATGCGTTCGCGCTCTTCTTTCTCCTTCTTCGCCTTCTCTTTCCTCTCGCGCTCCTCCTTCTCCTTCTTCTCCCTTTCGATGCGCTCCCGCTCCTCTTTTTCCTTCTGTTCTTTGGCCTTCCTCTCGCGTTCTTCCTTCTCCTTCCTGGCCTGTTCTTCCTTCTCCTTTTGCTCCTTGGCCTTTCGTTCGCGCTCTTCCTTCTCCTTCTTGGCCTGTTCCTCTTTCTCCTTTTGCTCCTTGGCCTTCCGCTCGCGCTCTTCCTTCTCCTTTCTAGCCTGTTCTTCCTTCTCCTTCTGTTCCCTGGCCTTCCGCTCGCGCTCTTCCCTCTGTTCTCTAGCTTTCCTCTCACGCTCTTCCTTCTCTTTCTTGGCCCGTTCTTCCTTCTCCCTTTGCTCCTTAGCCTTCTTTTCGCGTTCCTCCCGTGCCTTTCGTTCACGTTCTTCCTTCTCGCGCTCCTCTTTCTCCTTCTTCTCTTGTTCCTTCCTTGCCTGTTCCTCCTTTTCCTTCCTGGCCTGTTCTTCCTTTTCCTTCTGCTCCTTGGCCTTCCGTTCGCGCTCCTGCTTCTCCTTCTTGTTGCGTTCTGCTTCCTCTTGCTTTGCCTTGCGTTTACGCTCGTTCTCTTGGGTCAATTTCGCGTGTTCCTCTTCCTCATCCTCCTCGTCCTCCGTCTTCTCTTCTTCCGTGGCCTGGCGCTCTTCCTCCTTCTGCTTCTTCTGCAACCTCTCGGTCTTGACGCGCTTGGCCGATGCTGCAATTGCACAAAATAGCGTTACATCGGAGTTTAAAAGTTAGTTCGGGGTTGCTTTTCCGCTGCTCTTCGCGCCTTCGCTGTGCTGTGTGCGTGCACGGCACACATGCGTGCGGCAAGCAGAGAAGGAAAAGTGGAAAGCAAAGGGGACGTACCAGGGGTTGAGGACTGTGACAGACTCGACCGAACGCGCGGCGTGCTGGGCTGCGAAGACGACTGGCCAGTCAGCTTGTAGGACTTGCGCGCGCGCTTGGCGACCGGACTGCCCTCGCGCGATTTCCCTCCAGATCCCTTGGTAGTGAAATTTGTCCCCACAACAGATCAAGATTTTTCGAAATCGCAGATGAAGATGAAAGGAAAGAAATGAGAGAGATCAAATTGATCAAAAGATGAAGAGACGAGGCTAACCTGTTGGGAAGATTTCGTGGCGGATGTGACGCTGCTCCTCTTCCGCTTCTTCTGCTTGGCGATCCCGCCGCGCCGATCGGCATCGGGACAGATGGCGATGATCTGCTGTCCATTCTGCAGGACCCGATCGATCTCCCATTCCATGTCGAGATCGTAGGGGACATTGCCCATCGGCATCTGGAATCGGAGGATGGAGGGCAGCGCGGGGTCGTCGGGGTAGTTCTTGGCGTACTGCGCCGCCGTGAGCACGGCCAGCTCGCGCATGGTGATGTGCGGCTGTGCTAGCACGACGAAGCGGGGATGGCCCTCCGTTGTCCCATCTTCTTCATCCTCCGGCGAAACCTTTTGGATGCTCACCTTGAGGTTCCACCTCGTCTTGCCTTCGCCCTTTCTCGCCTCGGCCATCACTCACCCTCCCCCACTGTTCCCGCCACTTTGCCAACTTCACATACACACCACCTCCCTTTCGTTTCCTTTTTCTCTTTTTCCTTTTATTTCCTTCGTATTTCACTTAGAAGAAATTTCACTTCGTTTCGTTTCGTTTATTTGCCAAGATGAAAATTTCGTTGTTTTGAAAAACATTTCACTGCTCCTGCAAAATGAGCGGAAAAGCCAGTGCGGCGATGATAGAGACGGAAGAGGACGAGGGTCCGGGTACCCCCGTACCGGTGGAGTGGAAGATCGGCGTGTCGGCGTACACTCCCTCAGGCAGGCTAGTGCAGTTCTTGATGCTGGCGCCGCCCCATCTGCGACTGCGCGATTTCGCGGATCTCGTGGCGGAACGATACTCTCGCTGCTACGATGAAGAGCAGCCCCTCTCCATTCACCTCTTCCGGCTCACTCAGACCAAGTACGACCTCGACCTCGATTTCTACATCAACGAAGTCCTGCAGGACGAGGCTCAGGTCATGGCGCTGCGTATCGAGGACCTCCACGACCCTCCATCTCTGTTCAAGGTATTCAAAATCTTAGCTCATCTTGCCGATTTTGTTTGATGGTTGTAATTTTCCCACCATCGTTTCCTTGCAGGCTGGCGTCGCAAAGACCGTCCGCCCCGAGCGAGAACGGACGAGTTTGGCTCCTCAGAAGTGGGTAGCTTCGGGTTCAGTGGAGGAAGAGATCCAACGTATTATGAGCATGCATATCTTCGACCTTCGGAAGGAGGCCCAGAGGCTAGGCATACCGAGGGCCAGGAAGGCGGTCATGCAGGCGCAGATGCAGCAGCTCCTGCTGAGGCAGTACAAGGGGAACAAAGAGAATGCGAAGGAACAAAAGAACATGGAACTGGAGACGGATGAGGACGAGGACGAAGACGAAGAGGATAGCGAATTCGGTGCGGAAGGCGACGATGAGAAGAGCGAGGAGTAGGACCAGAATGGTGATGCTGCGAACTGGTCAGCGCAGTGCTTACCCCGATCAGATTTTGTGTACAGAAAAGAGGTTACATGCGCGAAAGTTCAATCAGTACATCTCAACCAGGGCGAACATTACACCAGCTGTTAGGTGGAACTCTTCACAGAACTATCTCGTTGACGTAGGAAGAGGTGAGGGTCTTGTGCGGCATCAAGATGCAATTCAAGATTATCAACTCCGGTGCTATCACGGAGTCCCGTCCTGCAAGAGAAGAATTAGGACGGTGAATCCATGGGTACAGTCGCCAGTAGATATGACGTACCCACGATGCAAATGCCCTGCCTAGTCTTATTGACGTACAGGTCAGGCGTAGGATTGGGGATACCCTCCACGCGGGACCAGGAGCCGACGATGCTGTTCCATCCGATAATACTCCATGATACACAAGCTCGATCCTAAATGATAATCAGAAATCTTTGGATGAGTCCCTGTCTGGGTATGTTTTTGGGAGCAGGCTCTGACCTTGATTTCAGCTTGATCAAGAATAATAGAGTGCGAGATGCGGACTCCAGCACCGATCTTAACGCCCTTGCCCACAGTTACATTAGGCCCCAGCTTAAGGGAGGAGAGGTCAGTTTTATGTCGTCATACTACCCAGTTGTAGTTGAGGCTTACCACAGCCGTTGGATGCACTTGCGCCGTCTTGTGAATGATGACGTTGTCGCGGATATTCGGGCCCTTCGGAGCCAAAAGAGATGGGTTGGTCTTGGTGTACCAGTTCAGGTAGAGCTCATTACAGTAAACTGGCGCTCTAGATATGGGACCTGATTAGTTCTCACGCTTTGCTGCAACAGAAGCGGGTTTCTTGTACCCAGCGTTCTTGATCTGTCGCCAGAATGATGTGTTAACAAACACGCAGAACTGTGACTTATCAGAGAGCGGAATGAGGATATCTTGCTCCAAGCGAACTGTGTCCTTGTTGACTCGCCACACACCAGTCCTGCATGCAGGAGGCAATTAACCCATCGAACAATGATCAAAATAGATGAGCCGTACAGATAAGCGGGCAAATCACTGTTCTCGGACTGGAGACGGGCAGCGGTGTCCTTGATAGTGTCAAAGATTCTAGGTGAGAAGCAGTACACACCGCTATTGATTAAATCGCTCACATAGGTGGAGGGCTTCTCTGCGCCACGAGAAGCAAGATGTCAATAAGTCAATCACTCAAAGTAAGCAGCACAAGTGTTAACCCGCGTAGTGCTGCAGACGGTGCTGATCGTCCTCAACCAGACAGCCATAATGGTGAGCATACTCCGGATTGACCTGCAGTAAATGTACGTTTCGAATCAACATGTTGACCTTAAGCAACTGCGAACACGTGGAGCACCTTGGAGCCCATCAGAGTGCCTATAATGCCCAGGTCTCGCACTTTCTCTCTATGAAAAGCGAGCATCTCCTTGAGCGGGAATGGGCATGCAATGTCGCAGTGCAGAACGAAGATGGACTCAGGATTGTCCGCTAGTATCGGCTCCCTGAACTTGTACAGTCCGCCTGCCGTCCCGAGTTCGCTCTCCTCTTGCAAGTAGCTGCCCGCATCAAACACCAACACCAATACGCACAGGTGCACCTCTACGTGAGAACCTTGCACTAGTTGGGTGGAAGGAGTGTGGAGCCACTCATGAGTGCGAACCTGATCTTGATGCTGAACTTCTTTTCCATGAGTTTCATGAAGTCCCCAAATTCTTTTTCTTCATTGAAGCCCAGTAGGAAGATCTCCTTCATCCCTGCGATCCTGCAGAACAAATGCAACAAGTAAGCATTATGTTAATGTAAATCTACAATTATTCAATTATCAATTAGACTACTCCAAGGCGTCTCAGGAGAATTGATTTCAAGAAAAGGGTGTTGCGTGATGTGGCGTACTCAGAGCAAGCCTTAATGTGGTGGTAGATCATGGGCTTACCACCCACTGGGAAAAGGGGCTTTGGAAAGCCCTCCATAGAGAGAGGTCGAAATCGAGTGCCCTTACTGGGACCACCGACCAAGATCACCGCCTTCACCGCCGCTGAACCCTCCATCTTATATCTGATTGTAGCTTTTGCGATTGATGTTGTTATTTGTGATCTTTGGAAAAGATTGGATATGGCAAAAGAGTTTCCGAAAGATAAAATGTTTTCCGAATTGCATGGGTTTTAGATTTCGCAAAAGAATTTCGAGATGTTGTTTATGCGAAGGTCGGGCCTGAACTGAAGAAGACCGTCAACGCTGACCCTGGTGGATGCAGCACGCACAACGTGGCAACCATACACAGTACCCACAAAAACCAGAGGAGGAACGTTTCTGCCAAACCAGAGGAAGACAACATCACGAACACCAGTAATGGGAAGTTTAGGGAAACTATCATCCCGCAAGAACAAGCAGCTAGACGCCAACGTGGTGGCGCTCGATCCTAGTACAAATGCCACATGCACCTGCTTGTGTGCTCATTCGCCTAACCTCTATTCATCCCACGTGCGCAGATAGAGGCATCGTGCTGGCCCTGCTCTTCCGATTCCTGCACCTACTTGCCTGGCTGGCTCGATGGTGCATCGCTAAGCCGTGCTGGCAGCTGTGCCGTGCCTACATGGTCCTCCAGGACTACGTGCTTGCTCCCTTTGTGACGCACGTGCTTCATCCTCTGGTGGATTCGATTGCCAAGCTGTGGCAAGGGGTGTTATGGCCTTGGATCTTGCCCCTGCTCTCCTACTGTGAGAAGCAGGTGTTCAGGCGCGCCATCCTCGCGGTGGAGAGCGCACTACGACCGCTGATTCGATCGCTGATGAATGGATGGCAACGAATCAATCCTTTCCCAGCCCTCTGGCGCGCTCTCTCTTCAGTGTGCAGAGACATCGGAAACATGCTCACCCACACCGGTCGCTATCTCAGTTGGCGCTTCAAGCCTGTTCTGAGGCAGCTCTGGCAGTACATCTTGCGCCCAGTGCTGCGCGCTCTCTACTACATCGGGACAAAGCCTCTGGGAGGGCTGCTACACTACGTAGTGTGGCCTGTTCTCCGCTGTGCGTTCAAGTTGCTGATCGCGCCGTTACGCTGGTTATGGAGAACACTCTGCTCGCCTGTGATTGCCTATGTAGCCCGATGGCATGCTCGCGCTACACGAAAGGGCGTCACCCAAGGCTCCTTTACGCTCGGTATTCGGCCGGGAAAGCTCGTGGAAACTGGTGGAAGTACGATCCCGTGTATTGCATCATTTGTACGTGACCACGATGAAACTGATCTGACTCTGCCAACAGAAGCGCTCTACGTGATGAACGATCAGCAGCAGTACTCCATTTACCTGTACAACGCATCGTCCTCAAGAGTAAACTGCACCCTTAGGTACTGAGCTTCTACCCGTGCCAAATGTTTGCCCTCCGCGCTAACACCAGGGCAGTGTTGATGGCACTGAAGTCGGCCGCTACAGGCTTGAACCCAGGTCTAGTTACAATATCGGTATCTCACTCTACTTGGCAAGTCCTTGGTTGGAGACTTACGCTTATCTTCAGAGAGACCTGTGAGCCAGGAGAAGCGTTTCACGTTCTTCCTAGAGACCACCCATTCTGAGCTGACAGGTCCTCCTTCTCGCTCGCTACCGGTTACTTCATCATGATGACCGTACAGATTCTTGTTGATAATGCAGGCATCCAACCTGGTAAGAGCACAAACGGTCTTGTTGAGGCTAAGTTCGTCCCTGAGCAGCACAGAGTGAGCCGAATGGCAATGAGGAGGCGACAAATTGCGGCTGCCCAGACCGTGGACGGCAGGATGGCACGGACTTTAGAAAGCGAGGATTACCCTCTTCCGCCATCTGTGGGGCAGGATTTCGCAGCTGGAGGAACAGCGCTCACGGGCAGCAGCAATCAGAGCTTTCAGCAGGCGTACGCGATAAAGGAAGATGAGGCGAAGACCGTGGTCATCTGCGTGCAACTAGTTGGCAGATAGCAAGCATGGAGATGTACTTTGCGTTTATTCTGTTTTGAATGGCCTCCACTATTCAGCAGTGCAAGTGCTGTCTGACCCTAAGTACCTGCATTCTTCTGGATCAGCATGACCGTGAGCAAGGAAGCAGGGAGCAGAGCTCACACACCTGTGCAAAGAAGTCCTCCAACCGTGCTTCTAGAGCTTGGTCTTTGTCATCTTGCTTGGGCGGCAAAGATTTGGTAATGAACTCGATCTCGGTTTCCCACTTGGTGTTGCGTTCATTGTTGCCAAAGCCAATCTCGAACACGCGCGAGGTCCTCACGAAGCAGTCTTGGCTTAACCTAAAGATGACGTCGTGTTTCTTTCTGAGGAAGTGTGCGTGGAAGCGTTGCTTTGGCAGCTCAGTGGAAGCTGAATCACCTTCCTCGTCAGCTGTGGGAGTTACTTCCTGCTTGTCAGCACTACGACCGAACAAAAATTCGATAGATTCGTCTTCGGTTGTTTCTCCTTCGGAGGTGTTCTGCAACGGTCGGCGTCTTACGCTTTGCACAAACTTATCGAGATCGTTCTCACTGATACTGCGCTGCGTATCTAGGCAGATACGAACATCAGGAGCCGGCGTCGGAAACACGTAGTCGCACAACAGCCGCTTCTCAGGCACCATGTACGCCTAGATGGGCTACAATTCAGTTTGTGAACAAAATTGAACTAACATGGGTGAAGATACCTCTTTTAATATGAAGTGATCGTCGCTATCCCTGGTAAGTGTGGCAGACAGAGGGATGCAGGTTGACTCATCCCATAGCTTAAATTCATATACTTCTCTTTCTTCTGGTTGATAGCCCTCGGCCAGTAGATCCTTTAACTTATCGCGTGCCAGTTTTGTTTGCTCTTCATCAGTGCTGAATAACGATAAGTAAGGAATCGAGCTGATGAACTGACGGCAGGAATGTACATAGTCACGTATGTGCAGGTGCAATGTTCACCATGCACTACGCGTTCCGCTTGCGAAAACAACATCGGTTTAGTAGGTAGCACAAGTGGGCCTGATGCACGGAACGTCATTTGCCCAAGGCGTGCAACCAAACGCACTTTACCTATTTACGGGAAAGAGATATGTATCTCTGTACAAGAGAGAACAAAAGAATGAGGACGTACCAGGGTAACCTTGGGTTTCGCGTAGTAGTCGAGCGCAGCGCTGCACAGCTGGCAGATTGCGCTCCCCTTCGCCTACAGCCAATAGACCTAAGTTCAGGCTTGCCATACGCCGTGTTATCTCATCTATCCCTTGCTTCATAAAACATTCATTATTAAGGCATTGTATGCACGTGCAGCATGAGTGTAAGATTACCTCATCAGTGGCGATTCTACGCAATTCATACATCTCCGATGGTCCCATGACATGCTTAGCCTTGGCAGGCACGAATTGAACTTGCTCATCAGGACCCAGGCCGGTATTCAAGATGACGTAGCTGTCTTCACACCTCTCTCTGGTAAAACAGCCCGACTGGGAAGCGGGGCAATAAGTACACTTGACGTCAGCGACCGAAGTTCAGCTGGCTGAAAGTACCACGATGTAGAAAATCTGCAGCTTGGCCTGTTCGATAGCGCTGGGCGTGCCGCTGATGGTGAAGCTGAGTAGATTCCTATTCAGAGGATTTACGTAACCCTTTGAGATCTCCACGCCCACAGAGTTCCTGATGCAATGCAATAAATGCATGTCTTCAGCATAGGTGGTCTTCACGATTTAATGGTGAGTCTGGGCGATGTACTCGATACGCTGAATGTTTTTGCTGTGTCTCCCGATGACTGCACCCCAATACTGCTGAGGCACGGAGACAGACTGCGAGATCTCGTTGCCCCGGCGCCGGACCTGCCCATGCGCTGGTTCCGCCCTTCCTGCTCCAGCCGCAAACTCTTGAGACTGGCATTCCATTCCTTCGGTTATGTCGGTGCATCCGTACCACCATCCCGTCTGTCCCTGTTGGGAGAATAGCGGTCCCGATCACCGTAGCGCGACCCAGCGCCAAAACGATCAGCGCCATCACGCTGGTAGCGGCGTCCGCCATCGCTAGACCCATGCCTACTGTCCCCATAACTGCCTCCACGTTCGTCGCTTGTCTCCGCCTGCGCACCTGCATAGCGGCGACCTCCCCGGTCCTCATGTTCATCGTGTTGGGCATCCCTGCCGTCGCTCAGCTCTCGGGGTCGCCGTCCTCCCGGGTGGTCGCCATCTCGGTCTCGATGGTCGTTGTGGCGCGGCCGATATCGATCGGCACCGCCAGAGCCTCCACGCCCACCCTCATCCGCTCCACGGTCGCCGCTATCGCGTGAGTTCCAGCCACCGTCACTGCCACCATACCTGCTGCCTCCGTAACCGCCCCCACGCTCATCCCGAGCGCCGTAACGATCTCCACCACCGCTGTAGCGCGGGCCGCCGCCATACCGGTTGCGGTCAGAAGGACCACCGTAATACCCGCTGCCTCTGCCGCCTGCGTCCCGGTCATAGCCACGTCTCTCTCCGCGCGAGTAATCATCACCTCGGCCACCCCATCGACGGCCATCATCCTCTTCGCCCTGGTCTGTCCTGCCCTCCCGCCGCCTTGGGATTTGGTACGCCATGGTGGCTGTCCGAGTGGCGCCAGAGCAGAGAAGGTGGGCCTACCGCAAGCACAGCCCTTTGTGCAAATCAATTGCCTCGTCGGCAGAAAATGAAAAGGAAAAGAAAAAAGAAAAGGGTTTATTGGAAGAGGGGTACGGGAGCTCAATCATCAGCACGATCGCCATTGTCCCCGTCGTCGTGAGGTTCCTCAGAGTCAACAGGGGCACTGTCCTTTCTATCGTTGTCCCCATCGTCGTGAGGTACAGGCGACCTTGATGGCGAGGCCCTCCTCCTCTTGGCAGCGGGCGAAGGCGAGCGCCTGGCGTCATCATCGCCAGCGATACTTCTGTCGTTTTCTCTGGCGGGCGACCTCGACCTGGAACGCTTACCGGTCGCCCTGACTGGCGACCTGTCCCTCAGCGGCGATCGAGAACGACCGCGGACAGGCGACCTCGAACGACCGCGAACAGGTGACCTCGATCGGCCTCGAACGGGCGACCTCGAACGGCCACGAACAGGCGAGCGAACAGGAGACCTCGATCGACCACGAACGGGCGACCTCGAACGACCGCGACCAACAGGGGAACGCGAGCGGCCATAGCGGCGAGGAGGAGATCGCGAGCGGCCACGACCCGAAGGAGCACCAAAGCGACGGTCCGCAGGCGGGTTGCGGCAGTCACGAGCCCAGTGACCAGTCTCGCCACAACGGAAGCAAGTATCAGTGTCTGCACACCATGTCGTGGGTTAGCTTGTGTCCCTCAAATCAAAAGTGCACTCTTTACCTGTTCTCCTGGCACCCTTAGCCCACTCGATGGCAATCCTGGAGCCCAGAATGGACGCTCCATCGAGGTCGCGCAGAGCGTCCTGTGCGTCACGCCGGTCCTCGTACTCTACGAAGCCAAAGCCTGACATTACACAACCATGTTTCTCAACTCAATTTGTCCAGAAATCTCAGATTGAGAACGAGACGGTACCTCTCTTGACATCGCAGCGGGTGAGCTTGCCATACTTGTAGAACAAGTCCTCCAGGTCACGAGGACGGGCATCGAGGGAGAGTCTTCCTGTGGGGGCGGACACGGGGAACGGGAGAGAAGAAGCGGATGGGCAGGTAAGCAGGCTAAACTGGGGGCACAGGCCGGATCAGCGGCAAGGGGGCCGGAGGACAAAAAGGCTGGCGGCCTCTGCTGTGTTTATGTAATGCCAACACGTATTTTCTTCGTTAATCTCCTTAATTGGCTTGGCGATGAGAGGAGTCCTCTCATCGCAATTTACAATCGGAAATTTGAAATGTCTGAACATAAGAAAAAGGCCCCCTCAATTTGGTGAAGGGAGGGAACGGAGATCCACTGCATTTTAAAGAAGGTATTTTGTTTTGTTGATGTACGAACCGATGAAGAGAGCCATGGCCACTTCAGTTGTGCGAGGGAGCGGTAACGGAACACAGCTCTGGCCCCGTTTGGTACGTTTGGGGGAGGGCGGGCAGGCCAATCACTGGAGCTTCCGTTCCCAGTATTTTCCGCACACCAAACGCTCAGTGTTGGGGAGAAGCAAACTCGAGTGAGACGATGTCGGCCTTGCAGAAGAAGCATGTCTTGCTCTGCAGCATGTGTCGCTGGATACATCTCTTGCAGGATTGATGCTTGCACGGCAAGAATGTAGTGTTGATCACCTGCACAAACCGAGGGAAGCGAGGAAATGGTTACGGTTTGATCGATGGACAGCAAAGTGAAGGCGTACATCAGCATAGCAAATGGGACAGAGCTCACCCTCGTCGGCCGATACACTTGTATTGTTTTCCTTCTCGCTTTTTTCAGTATACCGTTTCTTGAGGTCCTGCATGAACTCGTCCAAACGCTGAAGGTCTCGCTCAACACGCGGTCCGGGAGCTAGTTCTGCCGTGGAATTGAAATCAACACAGCACCAAACAGTTTGGCGATGGAACCTCCTAGGCGTACCATCCCGCCACGAGAGACTGGCCACGTAATCAAGTGCTTCCATTTTGAACTGCTCAGTAGCGAGAAGCGTATCTATTATATCAGGAGCACCTATATAGCAGAGAGAAATGTTCAATCAGGAAGACATCCGAAGAAGAGAGGACAAGTTGACGTTACCCTTGTCCCCCTTGGCTCCGTCCTTCTCGCCGTAGAGCGAAGGTCTATGAAGATTAAGCAAGATGCCTACAACGGGACCCAGAATTGTGTATCTGGTCATGTGCGCGATCCTGCCCACTCTCATGATGTCCAGCGAGATCACGCTTTCAAAAATTGCAGCATTTGGACCTGTTCGTGGGTCATGTCACCGAGACCTCTTCTACGAGCTGAGCCAAAATGGTTACCAGTAGTTGTTCTGCTGATTACGTATAGCAGCAATTCGCAAAGGCGAGCTGTGTTGAGTTCTTCGTCGAGGATAAGTCTTGGTATTTCAAGCGAGATAGCCTCTACAATTCTACAATTCGTGGTCAGACACTCCAGATGTGATAACTATCAGAAAGAGGAGTTCGGTACCGAAGGAGAGCCACCGATAGTTCGAACATAATACCGCACCGTCGTTGTAATTGCTGCGTCTCCTCCTCATAGGCATAAGCGTTTTGGGTAGATTGGATCAACTGGATCGTGATGACACATGTCCACAATCAGCAGTTGAATTCATTACAAGCCTCAGGCCTTAACTAGGTAGACGTACATTTCTCATTGCTACTTCCAATTCTGATATGGTCCAATTCAGATTGTTAAAGAGCTTGTTCACGAAGTCCGGCAGTATTTTAGTGTCCGGTGATGTCTTATCCTCGTCGTATAACTTCACGAGAAGTTGCGAATAAAGCTGCTTCGAGGGCTTAGAATCAGTAAGCGGTTCCTTCTTGGTCTCCTGCGCGAAGCCACTCCCCTAGGAAGGAATGATTCAGTCTTGGCGACTTCAGAGTAAACATGGTGCGCTCCACCTTGAATAACCGTGGAAACATGGTAGCAATAGTGGCCCAGTTACGGTTATCGAAGGCGGCTATCATCGTGGGGAGAAGTTGGCTCCGAGCTACCGGGTTGTTCTCCAGCAGATCCAAAAATGAAGGATATTGGAGCAGCACCGAAAGTGTTTGTAGAAGCGAATCTCTTGTATCTTTAAGGTTCAATTTATGAGCGAAGGCATCATGGAATAGAACGTGTAGGAGGAAGTACCCGGATTGATAATTCTCGCATCTGAACAATGCAAAAGGAGGAAACTCACGATCTCCTGCATGCTGTCAGTATTGGCACCTGGCGTGCAATAGTTAGATCAATGTTAGGCAACCCAATAGGTATGCGCTGCTTCTACCTTGCCAGAGGTCATATGGAGGGTCGGCCCTTCGCAGTGAATGGAAGGCCTCAACGAAGGTTTCCAAGTACATCTGCGGTATGTATGGGAAGGCCTCCGGATACTCATCTGCTATACATTGGAAGAGACGCACAAGGTAGATGACCATGTCGTATATTCGCTTCTCTTTCGCCTGTTAAGAAAAGGTCAGGCGAGCTCTCGCCAACAACAGACTTATCAATAGTCCATACCGAACTGAAGAGTGTAGCCTGAGCCCAAGAGACAAGGCGCACGGAATCAACGGCATCTTCGAAATATAATCCACGGGCATTTTGCAAATGATCAGCGTCCTGGTAGGGCACGAATAGCCCTCAGTAAGAATATTAGGTAACAGCGTGCAAAGAAATGAATAAACACCTCAGTCAGTCCCTCCCCCTTAGCTTTCTCAATCTTTGCATCAATGTCTTCGAGAAGAGCAATTGCTTGGACTTTGCTTTGTCCTTGAATGGCAGCAGCCTTGAACATCGTGCCCATTATATATCTTCACAAAGACGAATGACGTTAATATTAGCCTCTCACATTTTAGGATTGAAGGAGTACCTGAACAACGTGATGGTGTAATTCAGGACTAGAATTTCAAGAGGTGGACTCTCACCTTCGATGTCCTCTTCAACTTCATCGTCCTCGATACGATAACCGTTGCCCTCTTCATGATGTCGCCCAAAGCGCTCTTTACCAGCATCTCGACTTCGCTCCGACACTTCGTTCCTTGAAACCTTTCGGCTCGTTCGCTTTGCTATTCGCTTCTTCTTCAAATCTACCAAATGTACAGGGAAATGTTTCCGCAGGTGGCCCATCAGACCACCCAACCTTGAGAACGAACATCGGGCACGGTGAATATTACGATTTTACGCATCGATTTAGCGGTGTATTCACGTACCTGGTTAGATCTAGTTGATCTAGATAGCTGCCGCAGAAGAATGAAATCGGGAATCGCTTCGAAGTTCGATCCGATGAGGCTAGATAGCCTTCGAGCGCGCCCATCAGAGAAAAATAAAGGCAATACAGCGTTGAATTGTCCGATAGTCCAGGAGGAGGTGGCTAAATGGAAATACATCCTGATCTGTCAGATGGTGCAATTGCGTGAAAGGGCAGGCGCATACGTCTCTATTGATCGCTGAGTTCTTATCTATGATGAACTTGAGAAAACCAAGAAATACTCCTCTTGGGGATTTTCTTTCTCTTTCTTCGTATTGTGTGAGACTGATTCGTCGACGCACCTGTTTGGCTCTGCGACCTGCGGAGATCGATGAGCTTCACACAAAACACATACGAGAATGAGCAAGTCATGTTTACCGTCATCTCTCCACAGACTCACGTTTGGTGTATTATCTTCAAGAAAGAGTGAGCATAGCTTGATGGTAAGGTCATCGTGTTCCTCGACAATTGCCTTCATGTGGGCAAGTCTGGCCTCATATTTCTCTTTTGAGAGAACATCGCCCTGCATATTGGAACGGAAGATAAGAACAAAGTTAAAACAAGGCTATAAACAAGGAGAAAAGGATACGTACATTCTCCGTAGCGCCTTGCCAGTAGACAGAGCGGAACGTATGCGAGAGATCCCACATAGTTGGTTGTTTGGATGTGAACATAGCTTCGAGTAAGTCATTGACTGTAAGAAAGAATTAAGGAAATAGTGACTGATCAAAAATGAAAAGAAGGGAAGGGGAAGGGAAGGATATTGTGAATGGTAAATAAATAAGTTCATCACGTGTGATGAACTGAGCAAGTTAACCAGCAACTTCATGGTCACCACATACTCACTTAGTGGTCGCTTAGCTTGTGGGCCTGGATTCGGAAGTGGGCAAAATTAGTTCTCAGAATGAATCATCCATCCGTGCAGAGAAGTATTGAGTGCCTTTGTTTGACTTGGCGTGGCCTAGCTCCTCAGGCAAATGCAGATATCCACCCGGTAGCTCGCAACGTGCCTTTATTGTTAGATGATGGATGGTGGCATCGATGCACGGTATAAACTCAAAAGGCTTGAAACGAGTATGGTCAGAATCAAAAATGACAACGTCAGAGGGAGGACCTCGTACCTCCATGCACACAGCCATGAGATCCAGAAGCTTAGCTATAGCTTTCTCACCGCTGTAGTGAGTCGTGGTCGGTCGGCCAGCAATCCGATCCTCTTCTAGGAGCCTCACGAGGAAGGGCACGAAAGATGAAGATATTACGTAGTTATCGACAAGGTATTCCGCCAGGTTCTCCAAGATCTTGGCGGCAAGAATAGTGACGTCTTCGTGAGGCAATGTGAACTGATAGAGGGAAGACGATTTGGCAGAAGAGGTGGAGCTAGATGAAGAAGCGTAGCTCATGCCTGCGCTAGTGGCCAAGGAGGTGCTGGTTGAGTGGCATACGAGCCTCTCCAGGCACTCAAGAAAGTAGTCAACTTTCCTCATTTTGCTCGAAAGTGGTGACTGCTGAATGGGCTGATATCTGCGTTACAGCGAGCGATACGCCGTGTGAATAAATTGTAGACCACTTGCGGCAAGATTAGGCAAGGTTACGCGTACCCGGTAATAGGGAAATGGAAGGGCTTCCCTCCAAAATTTAGGATCGATCGTTCTTGATGTGATAGAGAGATTGTGGGGAAGTAGGCCATGCCGGGCCCTACCTTCACCTCTCGAAAGGCTACGCCCAAAGGCTCTCCATTTCTGTAGAAGCTGACAGTTCCGTAAAAAACCTCCTCTTCCTCTTCCTTTTCCTCTTCAGCGCTAGCATTGTCCTTTTCTCCTTTATCCGTCGAACCTTCCTCTCTCGCAGCAGTCTCTGCACTCTGTTCGTTCCTTTCTTCGCTCTCCGGTGCTCCATTTTTCAGAGCAGGCTTTGTTTCGGCGTCCTTTGGTCCACCCTCTTCATGAATTGGCAAATCAATGCACACTCCTATTATATCTCCGAGCAGCCAGTGCTGCCCGTAAGACGATGCTTTCCTATTTGTCCACTTCTTCACTCGCGCACCATCGTAGGCGTAGGAGTTGGGAGAATCACCCACGCCTGAATGGAATCTGTCAGTCCTGTGTCAGGTTTCCGCTAACCAGTTTCGTACCGAGCTCGTTAGAGAATCTACACTCGAGTGTGGCCCAACCAATCTGCTGCACTCCACTACTACCAAGCATGACCTCGTACATCCATTTCCCTCCATAAACGCATACATTCGCACGAGCGCTGCAAAAGTTGCTGTGGCTTTCCATCTTTCACGAATAGTGATCTTGAGTTGTTGTGAATCCACAATCGCAGTTTCGATGAGACTTACCTCAACATCATCGCAACCAAACTGACAGAGGCCACACGCGCTTTCCCTGTCCATCCTAACCGTCCTGGGTCCAAGCCTGCCTGTGATCATGGGCGCTTCCTTGTTGTCATCCTTAGCGTTCTTCTCTAGATCGCTAAGCTTCTTTTGTAGGAACTCGTGCAGGTTATGGAGACTAACAGGATAGCTGCGGCCACTGCGGCAAGGTAAGTGTGAGGTTTCTTCAAATGGCCATCAGGAGAGTCCAAGGGCAGGCACCTCTTTTCGCTACTAAGAATGGCATGCGGCGTAGTCGGTGAGAGGTCAAAGATGTACCGAAGGAACTTGTCCATGGCCTCGTCCTCCGTGTGAATAGCTCCTACAAGGAGGAATCAATAAGGCGGAGGTAACGGAAAGGTCATGCTCCGTACCATCGTTCTTGTCAAGAAGGAGGGCCAGGCCTTTGGCGCAGTGACCAGCGAAAAACTTTTTGGGGGCTGCAGCAAGACAAAGACGGGACATCGCGTCAATGCAAAAATGCAAAGAGCAAGATTGGACATCTCCGGCCAGGGTGGTTCCGTACACGCATTAGGGCTCACGCCTACTGCCTGAGAACGCGTAGCGCTGCTGGCCATGTCCTCCATCTTTTTCTTGCCCCTTAAGACCACGTAGCACGAGCAAAGTCAGATTTATTTTTTTTAAAACACTTTGTTGAATGCTGGCCGCTAGTTGCGTTGCCGCCAATTCTCTGATGTCGACAACATTGGATTTCTTTTTCTTTTTCTTTTTCTTTTTCCTCTGCCACGTGTGCATAACACAAAGAGAAGCCCTGCTGTTTAGAACACGAAGCACGGTGGCGCCTTCGGCCAAGCCATGGAGGGTCTGCTGTCAAGGTCGTTTAATGGGGTCGTCTATCTCGTGGGTACGGGATGGTGATGTTGCCCATTTCGCTACCTTGGCTTTGGTTAGGTGGTTTACTCCGGGTGGTGGGGCAGGGTTGAACGTTCTCACTCATGGGTTGACCTTCGTGCTCAATCTGTTGATCGTGCGGATGGTGAAAACCGATATCTTCGGAGTACGCCTGCCCGTGTGCATGCATCAAGTTGTGGGTGCATCTGACAAGCTGTCCTTGTTTGCAATTACAGTTTGCATCGGTGCCGCTGCAGCTGCTGGTATCCACCATTCTCTTTCTCTCACGCGAAGCGTTCCGCAACGCATGCCAGAGATCGGCCGACAAGGAGTGCGGCACGCCTTTTGTTGCCTCTTGATTCACTCAGTGGTGTACTGATGTTATGGGGTGTACGGATAGTGTTGTGCAAGACAAGCGATGGCACAGAGAGTGGGAACGAAAGTTAACCAACCTTAGCTGGGCTGTAGTACCACTGGGCGTAGTAGTAACTTTGGCAACCTTTGCCTTCTCACTGTTGACGGCCTCGATAGAGGAAACTGCGCTGGATCACTATTACCTAGTGGTCTTCCTTACAGGTATAGATTCCTTGCTCACTGTACGGTGCATGTGATCTGGACACGTATTGTCTGGACCCAGGCCTTGCTGCGTTCATCGAGCTGCTTTCCGAACCGCTCTACGTTTTCACTCTCCGTTACTTGCTCTACCGACCACGCGTGGTCGTAGAAGGGACTGCGGCTTTTGTCCGTTGCGTCACCACCTTCCTTCTCGTTTACTTTTATCCTCAGCTAGGTACATTCTCGACCGCCAGTCCTAGAAGAGCATAGCTCTATGAATTGGCTAACTCCACTCACAATTGTAGGCGCGCTTGCATTCGCCTTCGCTTGGCTAGCTTATTCGTTGACGATCACACTTGGCTACTACATCTACTTTATTTATAACATTCTGACCAACAAGCCCTTACCGGACCAAAGAAAGGAGAAGGATAACAAGGACACCGACGATAAAAAAGTTAAGGGTGACGATACTGATGACTCAGCATCAGAGGAGCGTTTAGCATTCCCCCTGCGCTCTCTCGGCGAACTCTTCCCGCGTTCAGGCCCTACTGGGTACAACCACTAACATGAGGCAGTCTTGTTTTTAGTATTAACTCGCCCAATTAGGTGGATAGACTGGGATAGAGCAGTTCTACTTAGGCAGTTCTATTGGCAGAGTATTCAAATGTACTTCCTCACCGAGGGACAAAAGTACTTGCTTAAGGGGACTCAGACGTTGGCGCATATCGCCATATTCTCGTTGGTCAACAACCTAGGTAATTTGACACTCCACTTGTAAATGATGAGCGCTACTGCTTCTAATCCTTCGTTCTGGTACCAGGATCTCTTGTTGTGCGCTTCCTCTTCCAACCGATCGAGCAAGTTTGCAATTCTCTCTTTAGTAAGTTTTCGGAAATCAGCCCAAAGAAGGCCGCAAACATATTGAGCCTTTTGCTCAAATGTTTGCTACTGGTTGGTATGTCTTCGTGTAACCGCTAAATTTCGTCCCATCGTTTTAGCTCATAACACTATACTCAGGACTATGCTTTATATCGTTTGGACCAAACTACTCTTTTCTTCTTCTTGACATCATGTATGGGAAGAAGTTAAGTACAACAGAGGCCCCATTTATCCTCGGCCTCTACTGCTTCTACGTGGCCTTAATGGCGATCAATGGTAAGGCCTTGCTGAACCCTGATTCTCGGCGCTGATGAACATGATCGCATCCGTCATATAGGCACCACCGAGGCCTTTACCAGGGCTGTTAGCGATCCCAAAGATATTAAACTATACAACTACACCCTGATTGGCTTCTCCGTGCTCTACGTCTTTGCGGCGATGCTCCTTATTCCCTATCTCGATATAACAGGCCTTATTGTGGCGGAGTGCTTGAGTACGTATGCCTAGTGATTTCATCAGGATGTTATCGTCTCTCACTCAGATATCAACAGATATGGTTTTACGAATAGCCTATTGCAGTTCCTTTATACAAGGATTTTTCCAAGGGTACAGCGCAACCCTCAAGGGGAAGGAGCGAGAGGACAAAGATGGCAAGTACACATTCTTCCACTTCAGGCAGTGCTGCCCTTCCAATAAGGTATTTTAAAAAAGATGTGGAAGAGCAATGTTCACCTGCGCTGATCCCTACTTTTAGCTTCTTCTGGCCTTCTTGGCGTCATTTGTTATCACCCGGATATCCGAGATGACCTTCTTTTCCGCAAAGCCCTTGTACACCATCACCCAAGCTGCTGCGCACGTGAGCGTAGGAGCAGGATGCTTGCTTGGTGTTCTTGCCTTACTGTACCGCCCATCATGTGTGATCCCAGTGATACCAAACACGATTTCTCACTTCGGCTTTGTGTCTTTGCAGACTGTTGACAGAGCGACAATTCCTCTCGGAGCTGCGTGGCGTATGGGCAACCAGGAAGTCTAAGACCATGTAAATGGATTTTGTTTCAAAAACGGTAAAGAAATTCAATTTCGAGAAAGGAAAGCCAACACACGGTTTTGGTCACCCACGATTGGTCCGCACGGCTGTCTGAAAAAGGTTACCATTCCGTGTCCCCACAACCTCCTTGTCCCTCCCGCGTACAACGAACTCTTCATCCACAGCGCCTGTACTGTTTTATACCCTTCAATACACCATGGTCGAGCAACTGAGCGAGGAGCAAATTGCTGAGTTCAAGGAGGCCTTCTCCCTGTTCGACAAGAATGGAGATGGTAAGATCACCTCAAAGGAGCTGGGCACCGTCATGAGGTCTCTTGGCGCCAATCCTACTGAGGCGGAGCTCAAAGAGATGATCAAGGAAGTTGATCTGGACGGAAATGGAACCATTGACTTCCCTGGTGCGTTCACTGTGTGAATAGCCTACTATATCTTGACGATCGAACTTGAGTACTGAATTTGCTTCCCAGAGTTCTTGACCATGATGGCCAGGAAGATCCAGGACTCTGAGGGTGAGGATGAGATCCGTGAGGCGTTCAAGGGTACTTATTTTATCCCTTGCTCACTTCAGCTCTACTGCCAGCTGATCTTTGGCCTCTTGTAGTGTTCGACAAGGACGGCAACGGAACCATCTCCGCGGCCGAGCTCAGGCACGTCATGACCAACCTCGGCGAGAAGCTCACTGACGAAGAGGTAGACGAAATGATCCGTGAGGCCGATGTCGACGGTGATGGCCAGATCCACTACGAGGAGTTCGTGAAGATGATGATGGCCAAGTAAACCACTCACACCTGGCTCATTGTGATAACTTTAGTAGATAGAATGAAGTCTTTGGTTCCTTTCCTCTTTGTTCTCTGGCTACAAAAGTTCAGCTTTGAATTCCCCAAGCCATAAGGAATGTTTGGAATGTTAGCCAAAGACCTGACAGCTTGGACATGGCGGGAAAATTTGGCGCGCGCCGTGCCGGCAAAAACGACGCTCCTGGTCTACATCAAAACCTTGAATAATCGACCAAGAAGGAGAAGCCAGGCCCACGCCCTGGTCCTCTCCGCATTAGACGGCCAGATCCCAACATGTCCGATGATGATTTTGACTTTTCGGGTGATGATTACTCGCCTGTGAAGGTAGGGATCCCCTCCATTCGTCGTTCGTCGTTGTTCTCTTCTCACCTTCCGTTCGCTTCTTTATATTTTCTGACACCTTTGCTTTGCCTTCATCGGTGCTACAAAAGACCATCAAGAAGGTAACGTCCACGCATTTCCCTTGTAAATGGTGGGCTCTAATCGCAGGGGCACGGTGATGTGAATTGATCAACGTTTAATGCAGACTGCGGGCACCAAGCGAACCGCCACACGTGCTCCCAAGAAGCAGGCTCCAGCCAAACAAGCTCGCAATGTGATCGATCATGACGACTCGGAGGATGAAGTCGTGCAGCCCAAGTCCTACGAGGGCAAGACGATCGAACAGATCTATCAGAAGAAGACACCTCTCGAGCATGTGCTCCTTCGCCCTGACACATACGTGGGGTCCATCGAGATGCGCGAGGAAAAGATGTGGGTTTATGACGAGGTCATAGGGATGAACCTGCGCGAAATCTCGTACGTGCCCGGTCTCTACAAGATCTTCGACGAGATCCTTGTCAACGCCGCGGATAACTACCAGCGCGACAACACGATGGACAAGGTACAGGTCACTATCGAAGCCGATACCAACACCATCACCGTTTGGAACAACGGTCAAGGTACGGGTTTGCGGACGACTTGATGAGTGATTCGCCTTTGCTCACCATATCGCGCACCGCCCCAGGCATTCCGGTTGAGATTCATGCCGAAGAGAAAATGCACGTACCTGAACTTATCTTCGGGCACCTCCTCACCTCGTCAAACTACGACGATGACATGAACAAGGTGACCGGCGGTCGAAACGGATACGGCGCTAAACTGGCCAATATCTTCTCTAAACATTTCCGGGTAGAGTGCATGGACAGCGCGCGCGGGCGCAAGTTCTCGATGGAGTGGGAGAACAACATGACTAAGCGACATGAGCCCGTTATCAAGTCGGCTAAGCTCAAGAATGACTACACTCAAATCTCTTTCACGCCCGACCTGAAGCGTTTCGGTATGTCATCGTTCGACAAGGACATCATCGCGCTGTTCACCAAGCGCGTGTACGACGTCGCCGGCTGCAATCCTAAGGTGAAGGTCTATCTCAATGGGCAGCTCATTAAGATCAATAGCTTCGAGAAGTATGTAGAGCTCTACTTCGAGAAGAAGGACGTACCGCATGTCTTCCAACAGATAAACGACCGCTGGGCCGTCTGCGTGGCGCTCAGCCATTCGGGCCAGTTTCAGCAGGTGAGCTTCGTCAATAGCATCTGTACCATCAAGGGCGGCACGCACGTGAAGTGGGTCACCGAGAAGCTCACAAAGGAACTCGCGCCGATTATCAACAAGAAGAACAAGGGCGGAGCAGAGATTAAGGGTCACCAAATCAAGAATTACCTATGGGTCTTTATCAATTCGCTCATTGTCAACCCGGCGTTCGATTCTCAAACCAAGGAGACACTTACCAGTCAGGCGTCCAAGTTCGGCTCGAAGTGCGATATCCCTCCGGAGTTCGTGCAAAAGAGTACGGGCTTCATACGCTTCTTGTCTGCTCAGCCGTGTGCTATTGGCTCATTCTAGGTTCGTCTCATCTTTACAGTTGTCAAGAAGTGTGCAATCGTTGAGCACGTAGTCAAGTTCGCTCAGTTTAAGGAAAAGCAGCAGCTTGCCCGTAAGGGTGGCTCTAAGAAGACCCGGGTGAGCGGCATCGCCAAGTTAGATGACGCTAATGAGGCCGGCGGAAAGAATGCAGAGAAGTGCACGCTCATTCTCACGGAAGGAGACTCAGCCAAAACGTTGGCTGTGAGCGGCCTCGCGGTTGTAGGGCGCGACCGCTACGGCGTATTTCCGCTCAAGGGCAAGCCGTTAAATGTTCGCGACGCTACGCATACTCAGATCATGAACAACGCCGAGTTCGGCCAAATCATGCAGATCTTGGGTATCAAGCCCAATCAAAAGTACACAAGCCCAAAGGGTCTGCGCTATGGTCGTCTGATGATCATGACCGACCAGGTACGTTTTATCCATGCAATCACGTTCAAGCTGACCTTGCTTACTTTCTACGCAGGATCACGACGGCTCTCACATTAAGGGCCTCATCATCAACTTCATTCATCATTTCTGGCCAGATCTTCTCAAGTGCTCTGGTTTCCTCACAGAGTTCATCACTCCTATCGTTAAGGTACCGTTTTGTTGGCCCAATTCCTATCTTCCTCGGATAACTCGCTAACTTGTTCTTTATTGACTTGTGTTCAATAGGCCACCAAAAAGGGAGAAACTATATCATTCTACACGATAACTGAGTATGAGACCTGGAAGCAGGAGAACAATAACGGTAAAGGGTGGAAGATAAAGTACTATAAGGGTCTCGGTACTTCTTCTCCTCAGGAGGCCAAGGAGTACTTCTCCGAACTTCAGCGCCACAAAATCGATTTCATTTGGGGCAGTGATGAAGACGGTGACTCTATCGACCTGGCTTTCAACAAGAAGAGAGCGGAGGACAGAAAGGGTTGGATAACCAAGTTTGAGGTACTAACCCGCATCGAGTACACGATTTGGGTGGAAGTGGACTTATGCGACAAACGTTGCAGCCTGGAACGTACTTGGACCAGGACATTGACGAGCTGCCTTTTAGCGACTTCATCAATAAGGAGCTCATTCACTTCTCGATTGCCGATTGCGCTCGATCCATTCCGTCACTCGTGGACGGTCTTAAGCCTGGTCAACGCAAGATCTTGTACACTTGCTTCAGCAAGAACATCAAGGAGGAGATCCGAGTGGCCCAGCTTAGCGGCTACGTGTCTCTACACTCGGCATACCACCATGGTGAGGAGTCTCTGAATAAGACTATTGTCGGTATGGCGCATAGCTTCGTCGGCTCGAACAACATCAACGTCCTCTATCCCGCTGGTAGCTTTGGTAGCCGTCTTCAAGGTGGTAAGGATGCAGCTAGCGCTAGGTACATTTTGTTTGTGACATTCAAAACTCGAAGGCAAATCCCTCTAATAGAATCTTGATCTGAAGGTATCTCCACACGCGACTGTGCGATATTACCCGCTTCATCTTCCATCCGGATGACGACAAGCTCCTCAAGTATCTGGATGACGACGGACTGTTGGTAGAGCCCGAGTTCTACGTACCCATAATACCGCTTGTTCTCGTGAACGGAGGCGAGGGCATAGGAACTGGCTGGAGTACGCTCATTCCCAACTACAATCCTCGGGATATTGTGGACAATATCAAACGTATGCTACAAAATGAGGACCCTAAGGAAATGGCTCCTTGGTATCGCGGTTTTGAGGTGCGTTCACGTTCGCTGTAGTGACGTGTGTACAAAATCGCTGATGCCTTTCTTCAAAAACCAGGGCACTATAGAGCAGGATAACGAAGGCAAGATCCCTCGCTACAAGATTACCGGCATTTGGTCGAAACCCGATTCGCATACACTCGAGATAACAGAGTTGCCAGTTGGCAAGTGGACTCAGGACTTTAAGGAGCATCTTGAGGGCATGCTTGAGCCGTCAAAGAAGCGAGAGAGCGCCTCTATTAAGGTTCATGTTCCTCCAAGTACCACTTAAGCGACTTGAGTCCTCAATAATCAGCCTACAGGATTATACGGAGCATCACACGGACGCAAAGGTCCACTTCGTTGTGACTCTCACTGATGAGTCGGCCCGGTGGAATGACGCCGAAATAGAGAAGAACTTTAAGCTCTCCCGTTACATCAGTATGAACAACATGCATCTCTTTGACAAGGAAGGCCGCATTGTGCGACATTCTTCCTGCCTGTCCATTCTGTCGGAGTTCTACAATATTCGCCTTGACTTCTACGACAAGAGGAAGGTAAGTGTGTCCAGCGGTTAGATACTATGTGCATGGGATTTATCCGTCGTACCACTCAGAAATACCTCATCGACACCCTGAGCAAGCAACTTTCGAAGCTCGACAACCAAGTGCGCTTTATTCGAGCAGTGATCAAGAAGGAGATCGTCATCAGTAACCGAAAGAAGGCCGATCTTCTGGAGGAATTAGAAAGAAAAGGCTTTGATAAGTTCGAGAACGAAGGCAAGGAGAAAAAGTCTCGCCTGAGCGGCAAGAAAGCCGACGCCGATGGTGACGACGATGAAGAAGCTGGCGGCAACAAGAAGGGCAAGAAAGGCGAAAGCGGCTACAACTATCTTCTCAGTATGCCTTTGTGGAATTTGACCCACGAGAGGGTGCGCGTCTATTGTGACTAGCTCTTGCTCCAGGATTATGGTCTAATATTTTGATAACAGGTCGAAAAGTTGACCCAGCAGAGGGACGCTAAACAGAAAGAACTCGACGAGCTTGAGGCTATGCCCATCAAGGATATCTGGGGGAGAGATTTGGACGCCTTGCTTGAGGCTCTCGAGGTACGGTGTGCGCATGAATCTGCACTTAACGAAGGTTCTTATCGTTCATTGCTCGTTACAGGCGCATGAGGAAGAGATCAAGGAGACAGAATCACGCATCCCGCAAAGCAAGAAGGTGGGCAAAGGCCGCAGAAGAGTACCGGCGAAGAGGAAGCCTCCGAAGAAGGTTGACTCTGATGACGATGACTTCGTTGCCCCATCAGCCAGAAGCGCAGCTATCAAAAAAACAGCGACTCGCACAGTGGCAACGGCAAAAAAGACTAAGGTGGAGAAGGATGAAGATGAGGAAGAAAGTCCAGCCCCTCCCAAGCGTGTGGCTACGAAGAAGACCACCACTGCAGCCACCAAAGAGAACACTGCTCAAAAGAAGATCGACGACTTGTTCAAAAAGCCTACAACGACCTCTCGCAAGAAGGACGAAGATTACGACTCAGGTGACGAGATCGTTGCGCAGACAGCCAGAATGGGTAAGAAGACCGCGACGATTGACCTTGCCGATGATGAGGATTCGCAGTCAGACTCGGATGTCGCGTCGAGCAAGGGCAAGGAAATTGCCAAGACCAAGGCGCCGCCCGCAAAGGAAGACAGTGAGACGGACGAGTCGCCTGTCATCAAGAAACGAGTGGCGAAGACCACTGCAGCAAAGCCAGCAGCCAGCAAGAAGAGTAAGGCCCTTCTTGACCTGAGCCTCTCCGATGGCGGCAGTGATGAAGACAACAAAGCCAAATCGGTTCCCAAGAGCAAGGCAGCCGCCGCTAAGCCGACAATTGCCAAGACTGCCGCAACCAAGAGGACAATTCGGGACGACAGCGAAGAGGAGGAAGAACCGCCCAAGAAGGCTGCACCAGCGAGAAAGGCCGCCACCACGGCCAGGACCGCTGCGAGGAAGAAGGTGAAGGAGGAGAGCGAAGAGGAATTTAAGAGTGAAGACAGCGAGGAGGAGGAGAGGCCGAGAGCCACGACAGCAAAGCGAGCCCCGGCCCCTACGCGTCGCACCAAGGCCAAGGCTTTGGCAAAGAACTTGAAAGAGGAATCTGAAGAGGACTCGAGCGGCGAGGAAGAGGAGTCTTACATGGATGAAGGCGACGATGATGACTACTCTGACTGAGCGCGCAGTTTGGACTGTACCTCTCCCCCGTTGTACATTGAGAGCTCCAAAAGATGGACAACACGTATCGCACGCATTGGACGCGTGCCGTTGCAGGAGGGTTCGGCGTGCAACCTTTGGCCCGCTTGGCTTGTCGCGAAACCGCCGCCTTGCGGGTTTCTCGCAGCGGCGCTCGCGAAAAGAGGCGGGAACGGCGGAAAGCTGTGGCGATTGAGGTTTCTCGTTCCGCGGAATCCAAACCTCCACAAAAGCAAAAGACACAGACCCAAGCAGTTTCAGTACAACAACTTATTGCTCGACGTGTCGCGGACCTCATGCTGAGGAAGAGAAGGGGAAAAGGCAAGGAGCTGAAGGGGAAGAAGATAGAACAGGAAGTTCGCGCGGCGGTACTGCGTGGTTTGGTTGAACTTCACCTCTAACACTACTGACACTTTCACTGTCATAGCTGGCGCAGCGACCTCCGTCAGTGAAGTGGGCGGGTAGGCTGGTGAAGCCACTAACCACAGCATTCAACCCGGTGTTCTATGGCCTCGAAAACGTCCCCACCGACCCGGACACCAAGTTGATGTTCGTTGGTAACCACACATTGCTGGTACGGTTGTCATTGCCCTCAGGAAACAAGGGAAGTTAACACTGTTGGGCCGTTCGATCAGGCACTGGACCTTCCACTGCTCGTGCATGGACTGCTTCAGAAGGGGCTATTCCTGCGCACGATGGGTGATCACGCTCACTTCAGCAAATACTCTTTCTGGAATGGTGTTCTACGTAGGATGGGGGTTGTGGATGGCAGACCCGAGGTGTGCACCGCTCTACTTGAAGCAAGGTACTCACTCACCACATGGAGAAGAGAGCAACGCTGATCTGACGCTTGATGGACAATCAGACAACCGGTGTTGGTCTACCCGGGAGGTGCTCGAGAAGCCTTCAAGCAGAAGAGCGACCCGAAGTATGCCCTATTCTGGGCAGGTATAGATTGTGCTACCACCTCGTGCCAATGTTTCATCTGATGGTAGATGATGATAGATCACAAGGGATTCGCTCGGGTGGCAATTCGGCAGCAATGTACTATAGTCCCAGTAACCGTACTGGGGATGGAGGACATGATCGATATTATGTGGGATTTTCCAGTGGTACCGTCAGTCTTCTGACTTCTCAGCTTTTTCAAGGATTGAGACCTAATCCATCCATTCTACGGGCAGCAAAAGATATCCAAGCGGCGGCTGACAATTCCTCTGATGAAGCCGCCAGGACCGCAGCGCTATCAGAGGCTCTATTACTACTTTGGTCAGCCTATCCCAACGGCCTGCTTTAAGGGAGATCCAAGCGAGGAGAATGTGACGCGAGTGCGAGATCTGTGCCAAGAGATCATCCTTAGTAATCTTCGCTACCTTCAAGCGCTGCAGCGGACGGATCCAGATCGTTACGCCTATACTCGGTACTTCATCCACATGCGCTTGTGGGATTGTACTTCATCGATCCTAACTGCGCAATACGTGTGCAGCATGCTGAAGGGCTTTCGACCGAACTGGAAGGGCAAGTCTAAGGCCAACAAAGAGGGAGAAGTTGTAGTTGGAGATCCTGCCACACCCCTAGAACTTCGCCGTGAAAGTTCTACCGGCGAGTTAACCGAAGAGGAGACCCTCTTCGATCCCCACGCCAAGTCCTCTCCACCTTTGCCCCTTGTCGTAGCCTCTTCTTCAACCTCCTCAACCCTTGGCACCCCTCGTTAAGCAAAGATTCTCCGTTTATGTATGTGTGGACACAAAAATACAGTTGTCCAATATAAGCACTGAATGCGTTGATTGAGGGCATGCGTATGTCCACGCTGCTTCGCTGCGCTGTTGATCGGAGACGCGATCGGCGGTAGACGGCGCCTCGCCGCGGGGAATTAGCGCGCTTGTCTTGTGCGCACCGGGTAGTCTAGCTGCGCCGGGCTTGACCGTCAACACCCGGTGAACGGTCGGGATATTTGCACTCCTCACTGCCAGGTTGCACTGTTCACCTATGTGTCCTCTTAAAGATGAACACTCCGTTCACGAACTCCGTTTGAGACAGTCGGGAGAGTGCTGTGCAAGGCACAGACCTAGCGTCCGAGGCGGTGCGTTCGTTATTGACACGGCTGGGAGACGCTGGATGCACTGTCGGTACCATGGGAGGCTCCCTACGTGTGGTCTTCGGGCTGAATGTGTAGATGAAGGTATCCTTGAAGAAGGAGGAGTTACAGTCCAGCTGAAGCCCTGCAAAGGAACTCATCGTCGCGGTGCCTCTGAAGATGGTGGCCAGCTCAGTTGAAGACCAGAATGTTGGATCAGCTTTGTGAGAGTGGACGGGGGGTAGGTTCGAGGGATGTCTGTTGGTGATGTGAGAATGAACTGCGCGCCGGTCTGGGGAGATAGTGTTGGTCTGGCGGTAGTTCCCCGTCGTTTTCGTTTGTTTTGGCGAATAGCAAGCCGAAGATTGGGGGCAAACTGGTTGAATTTTCTTTTCAACTTCATGGCATTCGCCTGGTGGCGCCTAAAGGTTTTCATGTGTGACCACACAATCAGGACAATATCAGGGTTTTTAGCGTCCCACCAAGCAACACGCAAGTTCCGGTCTGGCTACAAACTGTGAAGGCACCAAACAAGCACCTAGGACAGGCGTAGGAGACGCCTAGGACCATACTAAGACCACCGGTCACCTTCTTGGATCATCCAAAACTTGGATGTTCGTGTTGTGTTGGATTTCGACAGTTTGAAAGCTAGGAGGCACAGACGGAATACATACATAGCATAAATAACCAGCTTTGGCTGTACGGCTTGCAGAAACTCAGGCGCAGTAACTCTGTGGCCGAAGAATGGCTGCTAAACCAGTGGATAGGTGGTGATGTTCTCCCGTTCTCAAGAACTTGAGTGTAGAGAACTTGGTATCTAGTAGAATTCCCTCGAGTCGCCCTCGCCCACCTCTTCATGCTTGAATAGACCGTCGCCCTCGGCCACGACCCAGTGCGGCAGCAGCCACTCGTTGGAGTAATAGGTGCCTGCTTCAAAAATCCTGTTCCAATCCTTCTGGGAGATCTCGTACTGCATAGCTCAAGGGTCAGCATAATTGGGTGCGAAGATAAGTGTTTTGGGCAGTACGAAGGTATTGATCCACCAGTCCTTGTAGTACATGATGGGATTGTTGGTCCATCCACACTGGCCAGCATCGAAGCACCAGAAACTGCGATCGCAGCCGCACTGCCACATCCTGAGTATCACAGAAATGGTAAGTTGGCGAAGCCCAGCAGCACTCTAGCGCCGTACCTGTGGGGATAGCGGTTCAGAAGATAATCATCGTCCTTGTAGTGATAGACATTACAGAACAAATGAGGTTCCCACCCAGCTTGGGTCAGCCACTAATGGATACATGTCAGCAAAAATCCCACATTAAGGACACAGTTCATAGGGAAGGGGCACCATATTCACGCCCTGATCCTCATCCCATTGCGGAGGCTCAGTCTTTGAAGGATGAATATTGGGATTGCCGTGATTACGTCTCGAACGGAATTTGATGACGTCAGCACGAGAGCCATTTTGCTTCGAAAACATTAGGCGTTTGGCAAGATCCAGCTGCAAGACAATGACATTGTGAGTCCATGAACCGCTGGTCAGGGTGGACTGTACCTCGCGATGCACTGTTTCACGGTTTTCAATAAGCTTCCAATCTTTCTCCAAGAAGAGCACAAAGCGGCTCTTCACAGCTCTCATCAAATTCGCTGCAGGATGTTCGTCAGACATTCAAGCACACAATCACGGAATTAAGGTGAAGAGGTACCGAGGGCTTTGCCCAAGCCTACATTGGTCTCCTGATTGAAAACGGTGAATCCATAAGACTTGCCTACAGACTCAATCTTCTCGCGAATGGCAGGATCACCGCCATCAATGTAGAGGTAGGTTTCCTGAACATACTCAAGAAGGCCGTTTTCCTTCCACGACTTCATGGAGCTTTCCAAACTAAGGTACTCACTGTTACAGGTACAGGCACGAGCTGTTAAGCAGGAACAAGGCAAGGTAAAAGCCAACTAAAGGAACGCACTTGTAAACAGATACAATGAGTGCTAGCGACTGATCCTCGTGTGAAGGGATTGGGTCAGGTGGTACGCAGCATCCGGCGCATTTTTCCTGGAGTGGAGTAAGACTGATGGGTCCGAATTCACCAAAATACAGTGTGATCGTATGAATACCTGAGCCCAGCCAGGAGGGATGAGGTTGCCGAAGCGAGAAGTGACACCTGAACCAGGCGCACGAGCGCAAAGGGAGGAGTAATCCGGATGAGAAGACATCCAGGTGGGGATCTTGGGTGACATAGCCATCTTAGCCGCTGTACAAACAGTGGTGAGTCTCCCTCGGCCGCGAACCATGCTCCAGCTCAGAGAGGTTGCAGTACGTACAAGAGTAGGTGGAGGCGACGATGGAGCTTACGCAGAAGCCAAACACGCTCTCTTTGTCCTCTACACCCGTAGCAGCACATACATCTCCCATAATGGCTCTACAATGCGAATGTCTCTGACATTCTGCCTGGGTCTTGAGTGATTCGCAACTCACTTGCACAGAAGATGACAAAGATTCTATGTGCGAAGAAGGATTGATGAAATCAGCGTTTCATCCAAACCATTTACGTGTTAGGTGTTGCGGGTGGACCTGATCTCTTTGGTTGCCGCACGGTGTCATCAACACGGGAGCCCATCGAATCAAGGCCACTGGTGACGTGGGCACAATTAAAATGGTGCAAACAACCAATTGGAGGACATGCGGGTAGGCTGCGTTTACCTGATGTCGGATTTGTAGAAGAAGATGAGCATGAAGAGCAGGACGAAGGCGAACATGATCAGAAACATGATCCTGTACATCGCCCGCTGGCCGATCACCAGCTCAGTAGCCGCCATGTTTTAGATTTTGTAGAGGCAACCCCAGAGATCTGATCCGCAATTTGGTTGTGCTCTCGCGATCTCCTCGACGTAGTCCAGAGGTTCCAGGGAGTTGTTCGTATCGGGGAATGTGTTCGGATGGGGAGGAGGGGGTTGAAGATCAATCAGCAATCAAATTGATCAATTGGAACCACCAGGCTTACGCCAGAGTCAACGCCGGAGAGCAAAGAGCCGCACCTAGCGTGACCTGTTTACGCCCCAAAGCCGTGTTTTTCTTCCAATTTCGTTTGGCGCACATGTGGCATTCGCGCTCCTTAAGGTGGCGAGACCATTACCTATCTTGAAATCGACTGAAATTTCAGAACTTAACCTGCAAAAAATGCAATTTTAATTAATTAATATTGGCGAAGTGTCCAAGAATTGGGTTCTCTTTGTTTTTGTTTCATCGCAGTGACCACCCATTTTATTATAACACTTTAAAATATCAGATAAAAGGGTTTCCCAAGCTTACTATTATTAAGGATATTCTTTTATTCACCAAAATAGGAGAAATTACCAAAGAGAGGCGCAACGGTTTTGTACTCGGGGGGCGACATGTCTAACCACTTTGCAGCCCCATCAAGATGCACGAACCTGAGGGGACCTCCCTCGCCGAAGGAGGTGTGCAGACTTCCTCTCAAGGCGTTGCGGAGGAGCCAAGTGCTGTAAGTGTTTTCCTTTTCTTTTACATCTCCTTTGCATCTCCTCATCCTACACTCTCTACCACATCCAGGGATATGCTAGTCTGACCACGTCTGGGCCACGTCCGGCGGACGTTGGGCGTCGGTCAATGGGAAAGGTTAAGACTGTGTGGCGTACGTGTGGGCTCTTTGAACCGCACGAGTGGAAGCCCAACGTGTGCCGCAACTGCTTTAACACGTTCGCTGCGCATAAGATGGAACTGGACGCTGGACGTGTCCTGGATACAGTAGAGGATGGCCAAAGAGGTGACGGCCGAAGGCGTAAGAGGTCAGTGAGGACAGATAAGCCAACCCCGGTTCGTGATGCACACATGGCCACTGTGATGGAGCTGAAGCTCCAAGAGGCGTTGCGAACCATTGAAAGCGTGAGGAGCAAGCTCGCCAAGAAGACGAGGCAGTTGAAGGAGTGTGAGGAAGAACGAGGCACCTTGGAGCGGCTTCTGGAGGAAGCCTCACAACGGGAAAAGGCCGAGAAGGAGCAGCGACTGCAGCACGCCAAGGCTTGGGAGAAAGAGAAGGAGTTTTGGATTCAAGAGGTGGAGACCGCCAGGAAGGAGGCAACGTTATGGAGAAACACTGCAGAGCAGCAGGTAATCATGATGCACCTACTGGACCCCATTCTTGCGAGTTGGGCTGACCATTCGCATGTATCACATGTCTCTCCATACTACAGCGCACGGTGCTTGAACAGGAGAACAATCCCGGCAATGCGACCTATGAAGTTCCATCATATGATTTTCTTGTGCGGCCAGCTTCTCTCTTGTGGTACGATGAACCCCGCGTGCGTAAGTGCCAACAAATCGTACGACAATGGCTTGCGCGGAAGAGGTGCAACAGATTGGTGTCATTGGGTACATACTTCTCCAGCCTCTGAATCCAAATGATGTATGGCTAATGTACTCTGTACAACAGTGGCAGCCTTTTCAGCATCGCCATCCGCGAAATTACAGCGAAGAAGGTTCGCCACAATTCGCGAACTCATTCAAACAGAGCGTAACTACGTGGAGATGATGCAACATGCCGTTGATGTACTCAGTACCCATCTTCTTAATTGATTGTATTTGATATTAATTGGTGTATGCAACAGCACTACCTTACGAACCTACGCGAGAAGGCTGATTTCGAAGCAAAGACATTCTCCTTGGAGGATGTGGAAAATCTATTCAACAACATCGAGATTCTTGTTATCATAGCGCAGCAGTTCTTGCAGGCCCTTGAACAGCGCTATGCGAGTATGGATCAGTTCAGCTGCTTTGGCGATCTCATCTTGCGGTACACAACGCCCACGTCTCTCCATGTGCAAGGCCTCTTACAGGTGTTGGCTGTTCATGTGATAGCTACCAGATGGTGTTCCCATTCTACTCCGTCTATTATCGCAAGTTTGAAGCCACCAACGATTTGCTATTGAGGCTGATGGAGAACGAAGAGTTTGCCGAATGTTTGCAGGTATGACTGTCACTAACTGTTCATGCGGCAGTGAAGGCTGAACCATGGCGATCCATAGACTTTGCAGCAGCGGTCGACCTACAATCCGCTCCTCTCTCTGAAGGTGTACCTTTACCGGCCTTGCCAGCGAATACCTCAATACAGCTTGCTACTAAAGCAGCTATTATCCAACACTCCGAGTACGATTATCCTCAATGCATATTCTGGACATGGCATTAGTGCTAACCTTGGTGCATCGATCGACAGACGACCATGTTGATTATCAAAATATTCTCACCGCTGCCGATAAAGTGCATGAGATACTGGAGCTTCTCAACAGACGTACGAAGGTCGAACACTCGAAACGTAAGCTTGTTGAGATTCAGAATAAGCTCATCGGTATGTTCAGATGCATCTCTGATAAAGGGCTGTGTGAGATTTAAATGTATTGACTTCCATCTCTAGGTTACGACAAGACCTTGAATGATGACCGAATGCGCCAGTTCCTGGGTGAGCATCAGTGGCTGATGCTGGTCAATGTGCAGCGATCCGACTCCTCTATTAACAACAGGAAGTTAACTAATCTTAAGAGGTACGTAAGTAGTTGAGATTGAACTGAAAGGTCACTCATTTGCTGCGACAGCTTCAAGTTCTCGTGGCGCCCAGCTGCTAATCAATTTGACCTCAAACTTGATCCCACCACGTCTACGGCTGTGAAGGCACAAAAGATTCATGTTTTGCTTATGACCGATATGCTCCTGTATGCCTATTCTAGGAGTTAGTCTGTCGCGTGCCTGACATCGCGTGTCGTCGACAGGTTCGTGAAGGTTGCAAAGGACGGGAACTACAAGTACCAATTTAGCGTTCCACTTGGTGGGGCTCTGGTAACGGAAATGAATAGTGCATGCACGTCTCCCTTCTGCTACAGTACCAAAACCAATCTAACCTTGAATCTGATAGTCCTTGGTGAGGGATTCGATAACCCATTGATGATAAAGCCCAAGGTGGGGCAAGAGCGGTTCTTCATCTTCGGGAATCAAGAAGAGAGAAGAAAATGGACAGAGAAATTGTGGGCAATGATTCTAGTGCTGACTGAGGACGGGAAGATCAAGCCTGAGGTAGGTGCAATTGCGGACCTCATATGCTACCAGTACAGTATGTTGACACCGCATTGCAGATGCGCCGGAAGATAAACCGTGGGCGCCATATGCGTCTCACTCGTATAGGTATGACCAACTTGATGGCCGCAGCCATGGGCAACAAGGAACAAGAGTCTACCGAAGAGGATCAGGATGTATGTTTTTGCTCCACTGCGAGTGCCGCTGCTGATGTGCCTAACGTTGTCATGATGATCAGGGAGTAAATATCTACGACACGATCATCAATGAAGAGAAGCCGCCGAGCAAGGATTTCGATCCGTTATCGGACGACACTAAAGGCAGTGGGGAGGATGATCCGACCGAGCAGCCGGAATCAACAGAAGAGAATACTGCCTCTGTTGGTTCCCCGTGTACAAATATGACTCTTCGCGTCGATCCTCCTGCTCTCGCCAACTCAAGTTCTCCCCCGACTGAGACCACCGAGATCAAGCCGCCACCATCCTGGTCACCGGGACAGCCTCGGAGGAACAAGGAAGCGAAGCCTCCTGTTCTACGATCATCGCAGTCGCGCTTGCTGAGCCCCTTGTCACCGACATCACCCAGAGATATTGTGGAGCGAACGCACCTGCAGCAAGCCCCACTTGACTCGCCAAAGTCGCCCAGCACATCCAGTGTGAGCCACAGTATGCCTGCCACTATTACGGCCAGCATGGAGCACACGGTATCAGTGCTCCTGCAACCGCAGCGACCAGAGGAATCGCGTAAAAAGAGTAACAGTGTAAGGATCAACGACTTGGACTCGGATTCAGATGACGAAGAGGGCATCAAGGATAGCAAGGTCAAAGTGCAACGCCGTAAACTCATGCATGAGATCAAGAAGCTCGAGAAGTTACGACAGAGAGACGAAGACGAGCGCGACACAAGATGCAGACGTGATCGGATAAAGGTGGACCATCATAAACCGGACAAAAAACCGTTGCCTGCGGACGCCGGCACGAGCAGCGATGAGGATGAGCTCTTAGACTTGAGTGAAATCAGAAAGGGAAGCAAGTCCTACCATGAGACGTGGCGTATAGAGGAGAATGACCGAAAGACGAGGCAACTGTTCTTAGCTTCCGTTCATGGCCAGGGTACCGGCTCTCCGCCCAGCTCGGGTTCTCCCTCAAAAGCGAGTAAGGCCTATGGCAACAGCAGTAGCAACAGCACCATCTCCGGTTCTGGTCACAACCGAACCAAGGGGACGACCAGTAAGTTCAAGAAGGAGAGCGACAGGAGTGCATCGTCCTACACTGCATCGTCACCAACAGTCTCGGGACCGTTATCATCATCTCCATATTTCAACAAAAACTACTCTGATAGCGATCAGCTAAACCTCCACTCGAGTTCGGACATGTTCGAATCACCACTCTTCATGGCTGCGTTCCCGAAGATGCCACCACAGGAACCGCGCAAGCGGACGCGCAGTAATAGCTTCGACGAGGCCACCCTTAGTCGCATGTTCCGCGATGAACTCACTGATGCCATTGCTCTCAAGGCCAAGGCTAAGGATAAGCCCGGCTTCCGTGCTGCGAGCTCCCGCGGTATGGACCAGCGAAACCCAGCGAGCTCCTCTTCTCATTCGAGGCGTTCAGCTCCGGGCAACGCCTCGCGCAAGCTTCCCGTACTCAGCAGTCCTGTGCGCCGCCGTCCAGCTGGCGAAGGGCGCGACTGAGGACCTTTGTTGTTAGTACACGAGTGGGCCACTTTTTATGGGGTACCTCCTTCAAGCTTTATTTTATGTACACTATCACGCACAGAACCTTACTGCTAGGTCTGAGGATAGTAAAGGGCCATGCCCCACACGCCAAGTGTGGTTGTGGCCGCTTCTTGTTCACTGCGTTGCGCAAAGGAAACCCTAGGGTAATAGGGGGTACGACTATCTTACAAGGCTGTCCACAGCCAACCGGTGCACACTAAGTGGCGAAGAAGGGAATCGCGGACGACGATGATCTCTCTGATTAGATGGAGTTGCGCCTCTCGCGGTGAGGCGAGACGGAGGACGGACTCCACTCGGCGCCCTCGCTGGATGAACCGGAGGACGACGAGGCGAAGGATTTGAAGGCCCGGCCGAAGGAGGCCATGAAGCCTTGGTGTCGGCCATCGTCGTCCGCTTGATGAGTGCCAGCGAACTGGAAGCTGGGCCGGCGCCCGGAAGGAATCGGCCTCGGGGCCGAAGATGAGAAGGTAGAGATGCTGCTGCGTCGTTGACGCTGCAAGGGACCTGTAGGTACTTGCTCCTTGGCCGACTTCAGGGAAGGCTCGTCCTGGATGAGGAAGAACAGATCGTATTCCATTGGTCCTGGCTTGTTATGGGTTGTTTGTGTGGTTTGTCTGTGGTGTGCAAGAGGACGTGTGTTCTGGTTCGGGGACGGAGAGAGAATGTTGGGAGTGTTCGTGAGTCCAGAGACTTGGTGTTGTTCCCAGGTGGCCTGTCAAACATGTACGGCAGCACGGAGAGGGAAAGCAGAAGGGGAAGGAGAATAGGGGAGAAAGAGAACGTTCATGCGCCAACGGACGTCAGAAGGGAGCTCGGAGCTAAAATATGCTCGCAAAAGGAAGTTAGCGAAGAAGACCTTTCTTTTTCTTTGTCTGTTCTCCTACGCCGGGGGTTGGGTTTCGTGGGGGACCGGTGGTCTACTTGGGCTCAAAAGAGAGACGAGTGCTCGGGTTGTGTGTTCTCTTCGGTGGTGGATTCTACGTGTCGCTGGCTGCAAGAGTACCTGATGATGGTGATGGCTGTGTGACTTCCGCGGAACGGCCGAGTTGAGGTGACTTACGGACTACGGGGCGAGGGTAAGGCAAAGTGTGATGGTGGCGGTGTGAGTGTTGGGGCGAATGGGGTGGCCTTGAAAGGCTTTTATAGCGGATGAGGGGGGCTGATGGGCATTGAAAGGAGAGGTGTATGTGCGGACCAATGAAGGTTATTGCGCGGAGTCAATCAATAGACGGCGACAGATGTACGGACACATCAGGGCGCCGTCTTCTCCCGTGTGGTGACAGCAACGGTAGTGACAGGAGCGATTCCGCTATTCCAAAACGTGGGCAGCTATGGCAGCCGCCCGTACGTCCACCACCAATCAGACGTCAACCTCGCGCCATCAAGGTAGAGACTGAATGAAGCACGGCGCTCTTCTTCGCCCGGTTAGGTACCCGCTTGATGGGTGCATCGCCACATGCAGTGAGAGCCCTGCGCCGCCAGGATAAGCACTGGCGCTGTCGGCCAGCTTCTGCAGATGCATTCGGTAAGCGCGGGATCATGCTTACCGCCCCACCTGGAACAGGTAGGGAATCGGCATGCCTCATTCATGAGTGGTGGACAAAGCTAGGAGGTCTCTTGATGGCCGCTAGGGGGAGCCCCAACCGAGCTCGGTTCCGCCTGGTGTCCTGGCCGATCGCTTTGAATGTGACCGAGTTTGTCTGCAGAATCATCAGAAGTTTCCACTGTGGTGAGCTGTTCACGAATCGCCTGCGTGCTTCACAGTGTCGTTTTCACTCAGTGGGCTGATCCTGGTCTCGTGCACATGTGAAAGGCAGAGAAGTGGGCCCCTTCCTTTGACTGATCATTGTGTTGGTAACACGAGGCCTCGCCCGCTCCCCATCCAGCTGGATGGAGAGCAAAGGAGACACCGAACGTGTTAGGGAAGATGGGCGAGGTACAAGATCGGATTGCCGTGCTTTCCGGGCCAAGTGTTTGTTGCTTGTGGACTTGATGAGAGGTGATGCATTCATTTTCTATTTCGCACCATCATCACACATTATCACCTCCCCCTGCGCAGGTGCCGCCGATGGAACCGCCGAGGAGGGCATCGAGGGCGGCCAGGAGTTCCTCCATCGTTGGCCTCTTCGCCGGATTCTGTATTGATTGAGCATGCCAATGAGTACGACAACGAGAGAGATAGATAGAGATAGAGACAGTGACGAGGGAGCGTACGCGGTGCCAACAGCGCTTCATAAGCTTGCAGAAGGCAGGAGGGCACTCGGAGGGGACCTCAGGCCGCCTGCCTTCTAATATGTCGAGAGCTACACTCATAAATGTATGATTGGCATAGGGCATCTTCCTCGTGAGCACCTCCCACATCACAATCCCAAAACTACATTCACATGGGCACGGATGAGTTAGTGACTTCTCCACAAGAGGATGGCATGTATGTGGGGTATGTACCTATACACGTCAGCCTTTTCGCTATACTTTTCGCCCTTGATCACCTCAGGCGCCGTCCAGCATGGTGTGCCGCATCGGGTCATCGTCGTGTTCTCCTCCTTGATCCGCGCGAACCCAAAGTCGGCCACCTTCACATTCCACGCTTCGTCCACCTGAATCGGTCGATTCATAAGGTCGGGGGGCAAGATGCAGTAAAAGAGGTGTGCGGATTGTACCAGAAGGTTTGAGGATTTGAGATCGCGATGGAGAATCACAGGTTCAGATGAATGCAGGTAGGAGACGCCAAGTGCTGCACCGCGAAGCATCTTCAAGCGCTGTAGCCAGGGTAGCTTGATGGTCACGTCAGAGAGGATCGCTCGTAACGATCCTCGTCGAACGAACTCTGTTACTATACACAAGTTGGGGCTGCGCAAGCAGGCGCCTAATCAAGCCCAACGTACTCATGTCATTCATAATGAATGATCAAAGATTCCGCCAGGCACGGAGCGTACCGATGAAGAGTACTATATGGGGATGATGTAGCTCGGCAAGGAAGGCCACCTCGGCTCTAAACTCTAGCATTCGTTTCTCGGTCAGCTTCTGCTTGATGAAGCGCTTCACGGCCACATCGATGCCTTTCCACTTCGCCAGGTACACCAGTCCATAGGACCCGGTGCCGATCTGCTCCTGCAAGCTGAGTTCTTCGTACTTGACGACCCACCTGCGAGGTGTAAGATAGTTGCAAAGGACTGGTGTGGATATATGCGTTGAAACCAAATATACCTGCACAAGTTGGCGCTGGTGAGGAATATCTCAGAATTGTCCATCATAGTGCAGCTAGAGGTGCAGGTCTCCTCTTCGCCATCGCTATCACCGCGCACTCCTGAGGCTTCGTCCTGAGCGTAAGTTCCGATTGTCTGGAGAAGGAATGTGAGTGACGCTGTGAATCATCATGCCATGGCGAAGACCTTTACCGAAGGCGCCTGACTGTAATGTGAAGACGCTAATTGTCGCGTTGAATTCTCTACGATAGATGCTCCAGACGTCGAGGTAGTGGAGGTGAGGCTACTAGCTGATCGTAGCAGCTCATCGGTTGAAAAGAAGCGGGACTCGAGACCACTCACCTTGAACTCGTAAAATGGGTCATGGCCTGGTCATCACAAGGAGTGGAGTGAGTGAATCGATCAGAGCTAGCTCCACATTTCACCGGGGCTGTGAAGGCATACTCAGTGAATCGAGCATCTGACCAAAATCGTGAAGTCGGCTACGAATGTCTTGAATGTCGGCGCTGTGGGTTGCCAGCAGATTTGCACGCATGGACTCACTGATTAGCACTTGGCCTCCCTGTGCTAAGAATGCCAGTTGCGCTGCACAATTGACCACAGCACCTGGTACAGGGATGATGGACAATGGTGGACAAGCCCTGACATCATCGTAAGGAAGGAGAGTACCTTTGTATTGGATGGACCTATAAAGTGGATCTCTGATGACCCTGGGACGACCGTAGTGAAAGCCCATTTTCAAGCGTAGCCCACGGAAGAGAACAAGATCGTCATCATCATACTCCTCCGCAGCTTGGGGGCATTTGAGAAGCTCCTATTAAGACTTCTATTAGGTATCTTCCCACATTTATAAAAACTGCTCAGAGAAAGTCTGGATACCTCAGGCCAATCAGCCGCTAACATCGCTTTCTGTACAGCAGATGCCCACTCGATCGCGTTGAGTGAGTGCTGGAAGGCCACACAAAAGGAACCTTCTCCGTGGTTCCCAATTGCTGTCAGTGCTGCTTCGTATCCTAGAGGGATCCCTCAGCATTTGCCTTTCACTTTCATAGAGCATGATGATGATGGGAATGTACCTCCGTGCCTCCTGATGAACTTCCTGATGATCTCATTATGTAGAATCGTGGCATCGCGCATCGCCTGGGCGTTGTACTCCCATAAGGTGGCGGCATTGGCGATGTCGGTGAACGCGATGACCATATCTCCATGTGGCGGTTGAGATCCAGTGCCAACTGAAGTCGGGTGCTTAGAAAATGACATATAGATGCTCTCATGAGATTGAATTGACTGTACGCTGAGGACGGTCGCGGTCCATCTCTGTAAGTGCTTGTGCGTCTTCTTCGTCAGCAATCACTAGGTCATCTGCATGACCGCTCGGCCGGAATGATGCCACACTATCAAGTGGGTATTGGATGGGCTGGGAGTCTGGGGATTCTTCTTCGACCAAGGCTTCAAGTCGAGTCATGACTTCGAGGAATGTCGGGCGTATTTGGGTGTCAGGGTCCCAGCAATTGCTCATTAGCCCCACATACATGTCTGGCACGTCCTGCAATACGGTTGCTTCTATGTGCGTCGTAGGGCGGATATTATCCCTCAACACGCCCACGGCGATAGCCGCAGCACTATAGCTCATGCTGGTGAGCCCTCACTCACATATCTATGATCGTAGGAGTACCTTAGATGTTCGTAGGGATTCAAGCGAGTGACGATCTCGAACATGACCACGCCGAAGGAGTAGATATCCGCTAGCATGAAATCAACATTCGGATTCTCGGCCAGTACCTCAGGTGCTGTCCACGGTATTGAACCGATGTGCCCATCAGAAGCTTTGATGTGATCCTTGAACTTGCCCAGACCAAAGTCGCTCACTTTGACGTTCCACTTGTTATCAAGGAGTAGATTCAGAGACTTGAGATCGCGATGCACTATGCCCGAAGAATGTAGAAAGTGCATTCCCTTGGCAGCACGCAGCGCTGTCTTGAGTGATAGCTTCATCGGGATGACCGGGATCAAGTCATTGTGAAGAACCTGAAACGATGGTCAGAGAGGAGGCAGCGCACACGCGAAGAAGCATAGCGTACATCGTAGAGAGAACCTAGTGTCATGTACTCCATGATGATGCACATCCGAGGCGGCTTGGATGAAGCAGCCATGAAGAGAACCACATTAGGATGTCTAAGAGCACTCATCACACGCATTTCATCGATGAAATTATGCTTCATCTCCTTCGTTACCAGGCCTGGAGTAATCACCTTCACCGCCACTTCAGTCCCTTTCCACTTCCCCTTGTACACCTCTCCGAAAGAACCTTCCCCAAGCTTGCTCTCGATGTCCAGCTCATCGAAGTTGACATACCTAAATTGATATGAGATGTGACGTAGACCGGATCAAGCAGAGAAAGAAAGCAAGTACCATTCTTCGTTCTTCTTTCTTGTTAGGCGGAATATGAGGAAGATGCAGATCACCGCGCAGAACAGGAGCACGATCAAGATAACGCTGACGATGGGAACGACAATGCCCACTACAAGCCCCGTGTCGTGAGAACTGCTCGTGCTGTTTCTCTTAGCTCCGAGGATGCAAAACGGACCTATTGTAACACAATGTAGTTTGAGACTGGCCTCTCTCTTTGGCGGTCAGGAAGGTTGTACCAGCAGCATTGGGTACTGTGCATTGACAGACCCCACTGAGGCAATACCCGTTATTGGAGCATATCTGACCACTCGGAGCGATGCACGAAGTTCGTGTCCCGTTAGACAGAGCGATACGGCCATCCACCACCGAAGAGATAGGATCCTGAAAGGACTTGGTAAGGGCAGCTTCGATAGCCTTCACAACACATCCAGATCAGATCAGATAAGCCAGATAAATGTAATGCAAGAAGCAGCGAAGTACCGTTGCTGCAGTGATCTGTGTGCTGGCTCCGTTCATAGCATTGGCAGCCAAATCCTCATAGCTATCACCACCAGCAGCTACAAAGTCCAAGACCACTAGGGTATAGGACCGGCGCTGATCGAGCGGCACCCAATCCCCCGAGAAGTGTTGCACCCATACATCCACCACACGCTGGCCGACAGGTTTGTTTGGATTCCATGTATATCGAAGGCCTGCCACCTGTACATACGTGTTCCCTGTCAATACACACATGTGTTGTGACTGACAATAAGAGGGCTACGAACGGAAAGAAACCGGCCGGTTCCTGCATTCAAAGGGAGATAGGTCTGATCCGCCAGAGATACTGAGTTCTCAAGAGCGGTGATGAGATGTTCACCCGTGAGGCTCAGCGTATACAGAAAGTCCCATCCGAAGGGAAAGACCACAAGATACTCCCCGACCGTGATATTGCCTTGGAGGAATGGGCCACTACAGTGTCAAAGTCAGTGATCGAGTCAGTGATCGGTTGAACTCTCAGTCAGTCCTTTGGGGAGAGATGTACTAGATGGCGCCTCCATTCACCAGGCCGATTTGGGAGCCAGTGGAGTTCCGGAAGACCTCAGCGATCCAGTTTCCGATGGCGCATTCACCAAATATACACGAGTGTTGCCATTGAATATCTATGGCCGCTACGCCAACGACCTTATTCGAAGATGCCTCGGCCTCGGCCATACGCAGTAGAATTTCATCTTGTAGAACTGAATCAGCATCTATGGAGCCGTCCAGCTGAATGGAATCTCCTCCCCACGAGGTCAGCACTCCATAATCATCGAACGTGACATCCAGCCTACAGAGAATCAGGACATGAGCAACAATCAGCACAAGTATGGAAAGAACTGACGCAACCTGCCCAATCTACGAGCAAAGTTTCCTGACGCTACGACAAGCACGGGCTGCTTCGCGCCATGCACGTCTTCCCAGCTCATGTATTTGACTTGCGGATATGCTCCTTTAATCAATTCGTTTACTCCTGTAAGGACAATCCTGATGAGAATTGTTTTTTCCAGGGCGGAAAGCGTCAACGGTTACCTGCACTGTTCGCATAGAGCGTGTTTGGAAGAATGACAATGTCAATTCCTGGCACTGTGCCAAGGACGCTGTCCAGCACGTTCCTATCACTCACGGATATAATGATCTTGTTCACTGCCAGAGTTCAGAGAATTACACACCATCCGTTCATGCTGGACAAACATGTGACCTCAGCAAGCGTACCGCCTTGGTTAAGCATGGATCCTACGGCTCTGAGCATGCCCGAGACTTCATCAAAAGAATTCTGGCAACATTGCAGATAAGTGAGCTACGACGAGGTCGAACTTCGATGGAAGGTCGTACAATGGAACGCGAATCCTCAAAACGGGTTCCCACTTGAGAGACTAAAGTGGCCGCGTAGCCGACTTTCTCACCATGGGGAAAGTTGAAGATAACATATGGAACGATAGTAACGTTCGCCAGTCTTGAGTCATTCTTATATTCCAGGTTCGCCGCAACTATGTATGCATTCGGCACCAGTCCTATAAACTTGGCCAGCTGAGACCAATGGATAGGCAAGATCACCAGGACATGTCAATGTAAGCAATCACCTCAAGTTCATTGGGGAGCAGGATGAAGCACCTGGTCAACACCACCAAAGAACTCAAAGAGGTCGATTTTGATGGCATCATAGCCTGTTATTGCACGATCTATGAGTAACTCACGAAATACCCATAGAAATTCATCAATCAGGGAACACTTACCCATTTGATTGTAGTACTGCCCAAGCATATCAGCCCCAAAAAGGGTCCAGTAGACAGAACCTGATGACCACGGACCATGGTCAACACCCACCATCGGCAAGAGATGACCAGATGATCAGGTTGGCCAATCATGTAGTACCAGTGAAGAGATAGCCTCCATCGATGAGAAGAGAGTTGTTAACACTGGCCCGAATGGTCCGGATGAGCGTGGCTCGCCGGGCGACGCCGCCGACACACGGAAGGTTAGAAGGAAGGTCTACATAGGACCAGTTACCGAAGGTGTTGTTCGTCGGATAGCACGGACCGTTGAACTGGCCCACTGCATTCACCTGTGAGTCTGTGTTGGCCGTATGGAGCACCGTCAGGGTGAACTCCCCTGCGTGGGTCGAACATTTCTTGGTTAATGAATGAAAAGAAAATCACAAGGAAAAATGAGGAAATGGGCTGGCGCAAAAACATTCTAAGAATGCACAGATCCAGTACCTTGCGCAGCTACAGCCCAAACAACAAGAAGCAGACAGCACTGTGTGAGGGCGGCAAAGCGAGGCTGGATACTCATCATCAATGGGCCGCCCTCTTAGAGGAGTGTGCGAGTGTGGATGCCCTCCTTGGTTGCTTCACTGCTTTGATCTTGAGGAGGGGTAACCTAAGAAAGATCTGGAGGAGATGAATCCTCGGAGACGCGGCATGAGAAGATCATTGGGTGGGATAGCGTACCACCAAGCTGCTCCCTAAGCTAGATGATGCTCCGGAGTGAAAAGAAAGCTGAGGAGGGAAACGCTTCAGTCAAGGGTAAGTGGGCCACTTAAAGCCAACTGATGGGTCTGCAGTCTGATTTCTCCGTGGCGTCGGGCGCTGGCTCGCTACCATCCTCCAGACTGGTCGACTTGCTAACGAAGGTGAGGTTCAATTGGCTATCTCGGGTACGAAAGCATGCTGAACCTCCACGTTCCGGCAGCTTCGGAGGGCCATAACCACCCCTGCTCGCGGCATCAGAGCCATCGTTCTCTGGAGTATTCTGTAGAACGACTGAAGGCAACTCGGCTCTCCTGGAGAATCAGACGCCAGTGGACGTGAGCTTGACATACTGGAGCAGGGACTTTTCGTCTGGCCTTCTGTCATCTAGTTGACACTACCAGACCGTACGTTGCCGATAGGCGCACGATTTAGTTCAAATCGCGTCTGATGGCGGTTGAGGAGTGTATCCCGTGTGCTGCCCCATAGGGCCGGAGGAAGAAACCGCTATTGGCACTTAGTTGACATGTACAAAAATTACCATCATCGGCCTTGAAGATGACCTTATTCAGTCCCCTGACTGTCGCGTGATGTTAGCCTTCGGTCGGGCATAACTTAGGGCTCGCGCCAGCTTCGGGGAGCTGTGCTCTCCATTCGTGCCGGACCCGGTGTATCGCCTGCCTTCCGCCCTGACCCACGTCCGCGCCGCAGGCGAGCCGACCACTGCAGGACTTAGTGAGACCGTTCCGTTGTCGCTGTGCCGCTTTCGTTCTTGTTGACCGTCGGCTTTTTCGCTCTGCATCGCATTTGTCGCCGCTTTCGCTCTTCCGCCGGCGAGCGTGACGCCCTCGGCACTGCGTCGCGCAGTCCCTCCACTGTGCGGCGGTGGTGGTGTTGCCTTGGGCTGCTGGGCTTCTGTGTGATGGTCGGCGCCGACGCCCAACCCAGCGCTTCGCAGCATATCTGCGAGCCTGCTGGTCGAGCAGGGCTCCAGTCGCACGCTCTCCCTGTTGTAGACGTGCTGCAAGTAGGCCACTTCGTTTCCGTCCTCCAAAAAGATAAGTTCCCCTTCCTCTTCTTCGTCCTCGTCCGGGTGGTTCACTTCGTCGGACGAGGACGAAACCGAGTCATCGTCCGGGCGGGCCAGCCGGTCGAGGGCGGTCGAGTTCACCACCACACCTCGACGGCGTGTCGGCTCCCTTCGTCGAGGTGAGGCTACCACCACCTCACCTCTGCTCTGTTCGTCCATCTTCTTCGTTTTCTTTCTTCTTCTTTTCTGTTCGTGCAACTCTCTGACGGTGAAGTTCAAAATCGGGGCCGTTACGCAAAAATGCCAAACATACCAAAAGAGATAAATATTTTCATACAGGTAGGCAATCTGTGGCTGTGCTTAGGGTGATAGGCCTGGCCAAGTTGATTGATCAGTATCGTCTAAGTTATCGAGGATGGTGAACTCAGTCATAAAGTCATAATCAAGTTCGAGCGGCGTGGCCATCGAGGATGACGAAGATAAGGCTTCAGGAGGAAAAACTTGGAAAGCAGGCACAGAGGGCTGTGAGAACTGGATGAGTGTGACGTGATGTCCAGGAAGGCTGGCTATGAAAGGTCAAAAGGAGTACCTGTGACAGAGGTTGTTCGGAAGAAGAGAGTGTAAGATGCCCCAATTGGTTTTGCAGTAGTTGCAGCAGCCGCTGCATGACTTCAGGACCGTGAGCCTGCCACATCCAGGATAAGAGGGTGAAAGCCAGTGGCAATATTTGAGTACGTACCTGCGCTTGTTGGAGCAGTAGCACTTCAGGTGCCGGCGATGAGAACGTAGGTTGTATGTAGCCCTCATCCATTTCACTTTCTTCATCAGACCTCTCCCGGGCACTCACATTGGGAAACGGCGAGGAAGGCTGGGATGTGAGTGGTGAAGTTGCTAAGTCTCGACGCTTTCGTTTCAGCTCGACAGCCTCTTCTGTAAATACAGCAACAAAGTTAGAATGAAATAAGGACAACTATGAACGTAGCTACCTTGTTCGCTAAGGGCCTTGCCGACCAGTGCTAGACTTTTGTAGGCTGGATTAACTTGAGCGTTTTGCATGCATTTGAGGTGTTGCAACATCTCTTCGACATGTGTTAAGTCGCAAGTCAAGTACGGCGGCTCTGAGGTAAGTACTGCTACAGCTTCGGTGTACTCAGGAAGTTTAAGCTGCTCTGCATAGAGAGGAGATCCATCAACACATGAATATATATGTGATTGGAGAACAAATGGAGTACCGATAATATGCGTGAGGGCGAGATGAAGGTCCGTCATGTGAACTTGTGCGCTCATAAATTCTTTGTGCATTACTGTGAGGGCCAGAGTTTCGGGCTTTTCATGTTGACGAAGAAAGTTCTAAGTATTGTGAAGGCATCTATGAGAAAGAGAAGGCACATACCGTAGACGCGAATCGAAGGCAGAATGAGGGTCGCCTGGTCTGTGCATGTGCACCTTTGAGTAGGGCCTCAATCTTGTTCGGCGGCACCAAGTGAAGGAGCGACCCTCTCGTGGTGCCGGATACGTTGCGTCGTTCGTTAATGATAGCATTAGGGATGTCAGAGCTAACCAGGAACTGAACCTGTGGGCCGTTACAGCTGTCAACCCAAATACACTAACCTCTTAAGCGTTGATCAGCGTACGTCTGGAAGATGATACTGTGTGTAGAAAGCTGATATCCATGCAATAATCTTGCTGAATTGTTCTTCATCGATTGTTGAATTGGAGCGTAGCTTCAAGATCTGACGGATGGTGTCACCCGAAGGAAGGCCCAAAATGGGTGGAGGACTCTTTTGTTTTCCTGTCAGATCGCGATAGCACCGCTTCGTCCAAAAATGTATGACCCATTGCCAGGCCATCTGCCACGTCTAAAGCAAGTACATTAGCATGAACATCAGTTGTTCTTGTAAACGGCAGAGATCCTTCAGTACCGGCTTGTGCTGCAGTTCTTGCATGGCAACACGCATGAACATTAGCGGACGCTGAGTACTCTTGCTATATACAATGTAATGGAAATCTTTTTGTGCAAGTACTTGTCCGCCTTGTCTGTACGGTTTGTTAATCTATGATCTGTTTCTGTGTCGAATATCGCCTACCTATCCTTGAGTCTCAATCGCAAGACCTGCACACCAGCGCTCTTGTACAAAGTGGACGTTTCGAGTTGAACCTAAGGCAAGTACGGTAAGATAGGACGAGCTGGTAAGTACGTATGGCTACTTACACACCTTGTACTTGTTGTAGTCAGTTCGTTCTGGAACAACGGTTGAGCTTTCAATCTCGCTGCCGTCATTATCGTGATTGATAACCACAAGGACACCTTCCCCAGGTCCTTTCACGCTAAGGTGGAGGTAGTGAGTTTTCTTGTTGTCTTTCAGAAAAATGACATCCTGCGTAGGGTCCACCTCGATTCTGCATGCGTACAGACCATCAGAGGTTAGGGTATGGGTCATAGTAGAGGTAAAACTAACAGCGATGTACCCCCAGGCGGAATTCAATGTAGTATGGACTTGCGAAGGTTTTGGAGCTGGAACGAGAGTTGAGCTTTGTGAGCCTTTTCGCCGTGTTGGCCGAGAGACTTTAGGCAGTTTTTGTCCATCGGATATGCTGAGCTGATGGGTAGGTGGTGTTGGCGGTAGGGAGACACCGCCAGGACTCGGAGGAAATGGTGAGGTTGTTGTTCCACCAGCCGCGGCAGCTGGATTCGTTGTTGACGGTGCGTAGTACATGTCGGCAGGACGCACATTCATGGGCTGTGTCTGTCTTGCGGCGTAGGCGCGGCGAAGGTCATCAGCTGCCTGCTGCGATTGACTGTGTTATACAGTCAGACGCTGAGCGAACCACTGAATTGATAGACTCTGCTGCCACGTACTCGATGATCGGATTGCTGAGCAACTGCCGCAAGAGGTCGGGGCAGGCGTTAAAGATGGCGGCCAGGTCGCGGTTTCGTCTGATGAAGTCTCTGCACTCGTGCCGCTGCCCAATGAGCTGCTCGTTTCGCTCGTTCAGCTCTTCCTCACTCTGTAGGAACACAAAACCCAAAAAAAGGATTTAATAATATTAATGAACTATTTTTGTTTTTCAATTTGTATTATCCTCAACTGGCACTAAGAAAAGATTCTATCCTTCAAAGACGATCAAGTCTAGAACATAAATAAATCAACTTAATAATTGCGGTAGGGTAACCATAACAATGTGAGATTAAAAAAAAATAAAATGGATGAACTCTATGTTGGGGGTGAAGATAATGATTCATGAAGCTTTTAGGTGATGTACCAGGAGGCGCTGCATAAGGTATGCGCAACCACTTTGGCGGGCCCGGTGTGGATGTTGGTTTAAAATACTTTGATAAAAATGAAAGAACTTTTCGTTTGGTTTTTTTTGCTTTCGTTTCGTTGGCAATTTCGGTACGCGTGACCGACTGCCTGCATGTTCAGGTTCATCAACGCTTACCTGCCGCGGCTCCCACACTTACTCCAGAGATTGATTTGTAACTGGACGCTGCTAAACAGGCACTAAACAGATGTGGCAAGAGGGCCGTCCGGCCGTAAAGCGTTTTCAACTTTGACTTCTACGGCAAGGTGCCGCCCTCCGCGGTCGCTGCCCTCGATGGCGAATCCACGAACACCACCAATATCAATGTAGCGAAACTGGAGGCCGATAGCATGCAAAAGTTCCTTCATGAACAAGAGGGCGATACCTCGGCCGGTGTTGACGAAGATGGCGACAATCACGACCCAACCGTACGATGAGTAACCGTGTTGCATCTCGCGCTGTTTGCCTATGCCCCGATCGATCGTAGCGTGTGCGTAACTTGAAGCTGACACGCGTCATTCTCATTAGAAGCGTTTGGGCTGTTTGCGCGGACGTGTGGACCTCCGAGGGCCTCGATGCTCCACTGCGCGGCTGTCCAGCCGACCAACTTGGCCTTGATAATGCCCATCACCTTGTTTTATTCTTGTGCTCTCTTCTTCCACGTCTTCATCACGGGATCTATCATCTGCTCCCCACCCATGGCTAATCTTTGATGGGTCCTGTGCTTGCTCCTGATGATCAGAGGGCTGCATTATTGGGTTCTCTTCACTCTTATCGTCGACTTTTCTCTTCCTTCCTCTGGCCCGACTCTGAGGTGGCAAGCCCATCGAACGGTGGCGCAGTTCGTCCACGTCTCGTTGCTGCTCCCAATAGGAGGCGGGCCGCTTGAGAAGAGTCAAGATGTTGGGAACGCCCAGCTGGTCGGCGAGCCGCGTAACGGAACGAACGCGCGTGCTTTGTACGTTAACCGTTGCGCCACCACGAAGCATGCGGTTGATCACTAAACAGGAATCGGATAACGATCAATCATCATCATCATCATCATCATCATCATCACTTTAACTCCTCAGTACCCATCACGGTAGCGTAGGGCAAGTCTGGCTTGGGAAAGGTCGCCGTGCGTAGGATGATCAACAGGAGCTCTTCTGGTAACGTCACGAGTGGCGCGCACTCCCCACTTGCATCCATGGCTTTCTTACTACTGCCTTCTCTGTCCATCAAATATAATTTCCTCCTCGCAGAGTACCAGAACTTTTTTTTCGGTGGAAATGTTTGAATTCAGTTAAGCATGTGCCATAATGGCCTAACACTTATTCATGTAATAACAAATGATGTCGAATTTGGACTATCAACGCGGGGGCGTAACAGTGATGATGTTCAAGAACAAGCTTAAAGGTTCATGAATCCATTCTCAGCTGCGACAGAACGGCCCACTTGTTGGAACCAAGACAGGAGGAAGCGGCTTCTTGTTTTGTTGTGGTATGAGCAGCGATAATGAGCTAGCGTACTTGGGGAGTGGTGATCTAGGAATCCTCGGCCTTGTCCTCTGCGAATCTCTTGCGCTTGAGGAAGTAGTCAGAGACGTAGGCGTGCGCCGGCAGCTCCGTCGTGTCCTCCCCATAGGTGAGCTGAGGGAAGAGAAGAGCAAGCACGCGGATCAATCGGTAATATTCCTTGTCTGTTGGATTAATAGGGTGAACACGTACCGCGATGTCAGAATGGATGGAAGGATCGAACTCCATCACCTTCTCCATGGTGATCAGCCTTCGTCGAAGGCGCGTGGAGATAATATCTTCACTGTTGGCCAGCAGCTTGAGACACGGGTGCAGGGGCACGTCGCTGTCCTTGTACCTGTAGGTCGATCAGCTTCAGAAAGTACTGGGATCAAGGAGTGCCGGAGACGTGAAACGCACTGATCGGTAGTGGGTAGCCAATAGACCAAGCGGCCACCCATCACAAGGGTTTGAGCCGCAAACACTAGAAGGTCCCGCAGCACGTCAGGTACTTCGTACGGTACACACTGAGGGATGTGTGGCATGTCGCTGTAACAAGGAAGGATCATTAATACAGTATCAGATGGATACAAGAAGCACCGAGACGTACGGTTCAATACGAGGTTCCTTAGCCTGCCGCTGTAGCTGTTTCTGCTTCTTTCCAATCCTACGAGCGCCGGCCCTAACGCCATATGGAGCTAGCGATTCTGCGTCAGAACGCTCCAAGCAATGTGATTGCAGCAAGGTTACACGTACGATCACCGACAATGGCATCATACCACTTCACGTTAAGTCGCCAGCAGGGACGGGAGCTATCGCATGCCACAAGATCCACCAGCTGCTTCTCCATCTTGTACTGAGCAAAATTGGTAAAGATATTCGTAGTGCCTTCTGTATACTGCTGGTTAAGCTTGGTCTCCCCACGTAACACACGCGGGTCGATGTCGCCGCCTATTGTCAGGGCTCCAAAGTGGGCGCAGCCCACAAGTATACTTCCTGATGCGTGAATGTTAGAAAGAGGAATCTGAGGAGCTAATAGATTGATTGATACCTGTGCCAACGAAAGGATCAAATATGAAGCTGTTTGATCGGGCCAGGGCCTGATTTGCCATGAGAAGTGACCATTCACTGCTCATTGAAGTGGTGCCCAGATAACCTCTCCGTTTTAGGGAATACTTGTCAATAAATATGCGACCCTGCCCCTCCACGATCTGTCTGCCGAAGTATATCTTACGAGGCGGTTGCTCCGGGGGAGCATTGTTGCCAATATCCTCAATGATCCAGAATCGGTTATCAGGATTCTCGAGATCAATCTTGCCTGCAATACAAATAAGTTGGAGACTTGTAACTACGACAACCATGTAGGACTCAGGCACTTACCTTTTAGCGGAAGGTCTGCGAAGTACTTCATTCTTTCAATCCGCTCAGCATTCTTGTACTTACGGCCAAATCCATCAACGATGTATTTGAAAGACTTGTCTGCAGCCCCATACTCTTCCTACAGTGATGTGCTGATCATGAGAGGAGTGCACATTCGAGGGAACAATATGCAAGCACATACCATCTTTTCCTTGGGGTAGTTAGCCAACGAAGCAACGAGTTCCTCATACGTTTCACCTTCGCCCCACTTCTCGAAGAACCCCCTACACGAGGCGATCAGCACATTATATGCGACATTCTTGAGCACTGCAGCATACTTTATCAGCAGCGAACGTGAAGCAATGTCGGCTGCCGCCTTTTCTGATGGAAGCGTGACCATCAAGAACGGATGCTGTAGAGACACCACGCAACATGCACAGAGAAGGAGTTAGTAAAGGCTCCTCCATCGGGACTTGCGCGGTGCCGGATAGGAGACATACCGCAGGGTCATACTCCTCGATGTTGTAGTGAATCTTGTGGTTGAAAATGCGAGCAAGCGAATCCAGCTCTACAGATTTTTGAGATTTTTGATGTATGAAAATCACGGCACATTTGAATTCAACGTTAACAAACGATTTAATGATTCATTAGATTAAATGACCGGAAAGCACCTGGGAGCCGGAAGTGGACTCGCGTGTGAAAAAAGAAGCACATGAGCTGCACACCTTCCATCGTTGGTTCTTCCATATCTTTGTTTGATTTTAAAATCCGAATTTAATCGTTTGCGTTTCTGCTTAAATTCTCGAAACGTAAAGCAAATTTGGAAACAATTTGGAAGGTTCTGTAATCAATAAAATTCTGCTGAAATGTTTCGGAAACGTGGCGAAGCTTTCCATAAACCTGTACAAGCAAGCGGAAGGGATGAGGCGCTTGTGCGGGTACACCAGCACTGTCTGCCCCAGGCCGCCAGCCCTTGGGGCACTACACTGCCGGCGGTGGTCATTGGCATTGTCCCACCAGCGCAGCAGGTCGCCAGCAGCCATAGGCGTGACGTTGCGTACGAGTGGAGGAGGCGCGCCGCACACGCTTCGTTGGTGCCGAGGTCTGGCGCAGCAGACCACCGCCTCCTCCTCCTCTGGCGGGGCAGCTGAGGTCAAGCGTGATGCGACAGCACCGGCCAAAGCTGAGAGCGGAGAGGGCGAAGCTGCTAGCGTCCCTCCGCGTTGGACGAACCGACTGGCTGGCGAGATGTCGCCTTATCTTCTGCAGCACAAACACAACCCTGTGGACTGGTTCGTGATGTTGCTCTCACATACTTGATGTCTCTAGTGGTTCTGATTCAGCGTTGCATATGTCACGTACTGTGTGTTGATGGCGATGGTTGAATGGTTGCTGCATGCAGGTACCCATGGGGAGAAGAGGCCTTCACCAAAGCACGGCAAGAGAACAAGCCCATCTTGCTGTCGATTGGTTATTCCACTTGCCAGTGCGCATCTTGGCCAAGCTTGCTTGCTTTGCATGATGAGTGAGAGGGTATCATGTGATACTTACATAACCTGCTTGCCCATGTCGTGTGGCATTCTCGCCACTGCAGCTGGTGTCATGTGATGGAACGAGAGAGCTTCGAGAGCGAGAGGATAGCGCAGATGATGAATGATAACTTTATTTCGATCAAAGTGGACCGAGAAGAGCGACCTGATGTGGATAAAGTGTACATGGTATGTCAAGTACAGGCACACTACATGGACTACGATAGCTTACACCTTTTGATATTCATCAGACGTACGTCACTGCCAGTACTGGGCACGGTGGCTGGCCCCTCACGGTGTTTCTCACGCCCGACCTGAAACCGATCGGTAATTGAATGCTCAGGGTGACATGGCCGAATTCTGCTCATAGATTCCTCTGTGAGCAGTGGGAGGAACGTACTTCCCGCCGGTCTCCAAGTATGGACGTCCTGGCTTTGACGTGTTGCTTCACAATGTGGCCAAGGTGAGGTGGCCCTCGATCGCAGCTGTGCAGCTTGGTTGGATTTATCTGATACAGTTGCTACAGGTGTGGAACGAGAAGTATGAGGAACTGAAAGCAGAAGCAGATCACATTGCAACGGCCCTTCAAGAGTACATGACCGTAGCACCAAAGGAAATCGAAGAAATTGATGATGACTCACTTGAGGTGTAAGTGATTCCTTTCTCATTTGTTGGCATGTTACTCAGCTTATGCTCTAGAGTCAACAACGAGCTACTCAAGAGCTTGGCCGCATCGTACGATCAGGAGCACGGTGGCTTTTCTACTGCTCCCAAGTTCCCCCGTCCCTCGATATTCAACTTCATATTCCGAATGAGCGGACGCCGAAAAGGGGGCGATGAGTTTGCAGCCAAAACGACTGATATGGCTCTCATTACGCTTACTAGGATGTCGAGGGGCGGTATATATGATCACATAGGTATCTCGCTCTCCCTTGGTGATTCGCGATCACCAACTAATTGCAACTGATGGAATCCAGACGGCGGGTTTCACAGATATAGCGTCACAGCAGATTGGCTTGTGCCCCAGTACATCCTTCTTGACCCTGCTGGCTGTGTGCTTCTCACTCATGTTGTGGATGTATTGCACAGCTTCGAGAAGATGCTCTATGATCAATCGCAATTGACTATGGCATACTTGACTGCCTATCAAATCACCGATGAACAGGTCTTTGCAGACGTCGCTGAGGATGTGCTGGAGTACGTCACTAGCCAGATCACTTCTCCCCAGGGTATGCGCTGTTCTTTAACGAGCTTTGATACATATCTTGGGAGATGAAGTAACATTTCTTGAAGGTGCTTTCTATAGTGCCGAGGACGCGGACAGTTCAGTGTCTCCTGAAAACAAGGAGAAGATCGAAGGCGCATTTTATGTGTGGGAATACAAAGAAATCATTGATACACTAGGTGAAGAAGATGGCAAGATATTCGCTCACAGATATGGGTACACTCTTCATTATACTCAATCCATTCGTTCAGTTATTCACTGTTGTTATCAGGGTGCGTCCCGAAGGAAACGTCCCTAAGGCAGCCGACCCGCAGAGTGAGTTGCAGAACAAAAAGTACGAGTCTACGATTGGATCAATCAACTAGCCTTGTTGATTGATATTAACTAAGCTTTGCTGGACAGCGTGCTATCTGAGAAGTTAACCACTGAGGAAACGGCTCTTGAATTCGGTTTTTCTGCTGATCAAGTAGGCAAGCTTACTGTGGAGAGCAAATCACGGCTTGAGAATGAGCGGGACAAGCGACCAAGGCCCGACCTCGACGACAAGGTTATTACTTCTTGGAATGGTTCGAATTCCCTACTTGACTCATATACATGATTCTGATGGGCAAGTCGTTCATTATGCTTGTTGTAGGCCTTATGATCTCAGCATTCGCAAAGGCATCAGAAGTGCTGCACGATAAACGCCACTTGGAGCCTGCGCGTAAGTGCGCTCAGTTCATCAAAGAACAGCTATACGACGACGCAGAAGGGTATCTATACAGAATATGGAGAGCTGGCAGCAGAAGCAACATTCGTGGTTTCTCTGAGGATTATTCTTTCCTCATACAAGCACTCATCGGCACGTTTACCTCGGGGATGCCACTCAGTAAGCTTCACGCTAACAACAAGAGCAGATCTCTACGAGGCATCAGCAGAGGTGCAGTGGCTGAGATGGGCAATAAGGCTACAGCACAAACAAAACGACTTATTCTATGACAGCGCAACAGGTGCGTTCTATTCTCATACTTACGAATTGTGAGGAAGAGAACTTACCTATTTGATCGAACATGATCTCTTTGGCTCCAGGTGGGTACTTTAACACAATGCAAGATGATCCTTTCCTCCTCGCACGCGTTAGGGATGATCAGGACGGAGCAGAACCCTCGAATAATGGTACCGCAGATATGCCATACTGGTGACTACGAAGATGCTCAATTAAGAATTGAACAGCGATTTCCTCCATGAACTTGGTGCGCCTGTGGAACATTACAAGTGACGACGATTGGCTCAAGAAAGCTGAAGCGACCTTTTCTTCATGTAAAGGAGCCATAATAAGTACCTGTGCCTCCTTCAATGACTGGCATGCATTCTTAATTCAACAATCTTTGCTAGATGCTCCCTTGATGGTGCCACAGATGCTGTGCTCAGTCGACTTTGCTCGCACTCCGGCCAAGCAGATCGTTATTGCCGGCAATCCCGCGGTACTCTCTCGGTCTGCTCTAAGTTGAGTAATCACATCCTGACTTGTAATTGTGAAGGGAGAGGATACCGGCGCCTTGTTGAAGGAAATAAGATCGCACTACATTCCCAATCGAGTTCTGCTTTACGCCGATGGACGCGAAGGTCAGGAGTTCCTTTCATCATATCGAAGGATGATATCAGGTTAAATCTACACTTCTCTTTGCGCCTGTTCACTTCTCATGTTCCGATCTGTGCCAGATATGAAGCCCATCAATGGCGCAGCGGCAGCGTACGTGTGTGAGAACTTCACGTGCAAACTGCCCACTTCGAAGCCAGAGGAGCTAAGAGATATCTTGATTGGATGACACCCCATTTGTTCGCGCTTATGGAGGAATCAAGTGTGTCCATGTACAGCTGTGCGGAAGCCTCATCGTTCATGTTAATCTTGGGCCACAATTAGATAGCACCAGCTTGTGTGATAACCTCTCCAGTGACCCAACTGGCCTGTGGGCCGGCCAGGAAGGCCACAAGATTTGCGATCTCCTCAGGCGTGCCGAGTCTGTGCTCAAGGGGCGTTTGTTGCTTGAGCTGCTCCAGTGGCAGGCCCTGTGACATGTCGGTTGGGATGGCACCGGGCGCAACAGCGTTCACTCGGATTCCACGCGGGCCCAACTCTCTTGCCGCAGTCTTGGTCACATGGTCGATTGCAGCCTTCGATGAGCCGTACACACCAAAGCCCTGAGTTCCTGAGTTGTTAGGTGTTGATTCTTCCATCTGGCCGGAGTGCATACTGGTTTGTGGAGCTGGGCGAGGACCGACGAAAGGTTGATGATGGAACCGCCAGATTCAAGAACTGCAGCAGCCGCTTGCACACCCCACAGCACTCCCTTGAAGTTGACGCTGAAGATCCGGTCCACCTCTTCCTCGGTCACCTTCTCCAGCGGAGAGAGAAGAGCGACACCAGAGTTGTTGACGAAGATGTCCAAGCGGTCCCATCGCTTCACGACCTCATCGACCAGACCAAACACCTGATCACGCTTCGCAACGTCAGCCTTGAAGGCGTGGGCCTCTCCTCCCTTTTCCTTGATCTCCTGGACTACTTGCTGCGCTGCCTCCTCGCTCTGACGTGCTTGTACGTTAGCTGCCGCTATTATTGCTGATGATGGCTTGGCATGCGGCCCAGGCCGGACGTACACTGACATAGTTGACGGCCACCTTGGCGCCGTCTTGCGCAAGACGCTTGGCCATTGCGGCGCCGAGACCGCGCGAGGAACCGGTCACGATAGCGACCTTACCGGCAAGGGGCTTGGACGAGTCCGCAGCTGACATTCTGGAAGTCGTGGATGATATGCGGAGCTCTCTGTTTTTATCTGTTATGTTGTGAGTGTCCATTGGTCGATGTTGCCATCAACACGAACTTACTAGCCTTACGGGGACTGATTGTCGCAAGCCTAGCTGGACCTCCGGGGCCTACGTGGCGATGTGGCAATAAATGTTAACTTCCAACTCAGAAAAAGAGCAGAAGGGAAAACATAAAAGGGAAAAGCAATAGCGTTGAGTTCAATAAACTATAATTGAGCATTTCCCAAATTTAGTCATCAATGAGAAATGAAGAGAGCATGGTCAGAGCATGCCAATCACTTCCTTCACCTCCTGCAGATTCTGCCTGGCGATACTTCGAGCCCTGCTAGCGCCATGCTGTAGTACCTCTTCCACCCATTGCGGCTTCTCCCGTAGCTCACGAATTCGTTCTCCGATGGGTACCACCGCGTTCTGGTGCATCCCGCTGCCGATTAGCTTCTTCACTGTACACGGAGAGGGTAGTGGAGTTCATGTACCAGAAGGTGAGGGGTAAGGGCTTCCTTGAACTCGGGCATACGAGCATCATGATATTCTTGGCACAATGACTCTATGGAGCGCTTGGACAGGACAGCAAAAATGCGAAGCAGGTTCGCCAGTTCTTCATGGTATTGAATCAGCGTACACTCCGCGTGATAGAGTCTTTGGAGGTTGTACCTGGTCTGTTCTCAGGATCGTAAACAACACCTGGAAGTGGATCCGTCTTGGCCTTTTGTATCTTGAATAAGATCTGCACAGCACAGGAATGAATGAATATCTGTCCTTCGTTACAGGCAATCAGAGCGTACATCCTCCTTGGAATCAGTGAGGTTGATGCGACTTCGATCGTTGTCATCAGATTTACTCATCTTGGCTTGGCCATCACGCAGGCTCATAACTCTCGTAGCTTGACTCAGTATCGGTTGAGGTAGTGGAAATAGCGTTCGATTGTATCTATTGTTGAAGGTTTCTGCAAAAAAAACGTTCAGTTCTATCTCAAACTACATGCCACATGCAACCGTACCTGCAATCTCCCTTGCTAGTTCGAGATGTTGCAGTTGATCATCACCCACCGGTATGTGGCTCGCTCTACACATGCATACCACGCTTTACAATTCAGAGCTGTCCCCTTATCCTGATCAAGTGCATCACGTACCGATAAAGTAGTATATCGGCAGCCATCAAGACGGGATAAGCGAAAAGACCAAACATCGCTCCCTGTTTCGCCTTCTTCTCCTGTAGATTCATTTCAATCAAATCAGCTACAGCTTACTCTTGTCTAACGAATAACTGACCTTATATTGAGTCATGCGATTCAGGTGGCCCATTGTTGTGCGGCAGCCCAGGATCCACGCTAGCTCGGCGTGTTCGGCCACCTGCAGTTAATCCCAGTTAGTTAGCCTTTATTCCACAGAGATTCAATCAACGCATGTTCCGATATCTACCTCGCTTTGCGAATAGAGAATGGACTTTTCAGGGTCGATCCCGCATGCGAGAAGAGCGATCGCCATTTCGCGTGTGCTGTCCCGGAGCTCATCAGGAGTCACGTCTGTGGTATACGAATGCATGTTGACAACGCAGAAGATGACCCCGCCAGGAGTATCCTTCTGTATGTGTCGGAAGTGAACATTCATGAATCAAGTGCGATCAGCACAAGGACAAAGCACATGACATATGCGCACCTGCCGTTCTTGGAGTTCTACCCAGTTGACGACCGCTCCGAGGTAGTTGCCCAGGTGCAAGTTGCCTCTCGGTTGAATGCCGGAGAAGATCCGCCGGCCCTGTTTTAGCCGTATATCAGTGCAAAGTGCACCAGTAGATAAGGTTTCTTAAGAAAGGACAGGTCGCGCACCGGTTCCCCAGCGGCAGCATGCTGCGGACTGTTTCCGCCTCCGGAGCCAGAGGCAGCGCTGGTGGTCAGACGCGCACAGGCGGCGTTGGCGAGAAAACCTCTCGAATAAGCTCCGTGCGCAACGTTCACCCCTGTTCGTCCCAGTCCCCGCAGTGCACTTGAGCCACGGCCAGGCTCACAACACCGCCGCAACATTCTTCCTTGCCGGCTCACGGAGAAAGATAAAATCAAATAAAGATAAAGAGTTCTCAAATTCCAGAGTATCTTTTTTGGAATGTAAGACATTCAAAGAATTAAAGTCGACATTCCTTCCTCAAATGGGATGCCATATGCCACAATTCTTTGAGGTTCCGCCAGACAATACAAATCAATTCTAGAATCACACCTTTCATCACTTGCACACAGCTGCGATCCAAAAGATGAACACGGAGGATCCCGAGGATCACTACACCCTCATGGGTCTGATTGGGAATGGGTGCGTCACAATGACCTCCTCGTTTTCGTCGTGCTCCCCCCCCCCAACTTCAAGATTTTTAAGCGGTTACAGAGGGATTGACGAATAATTGATGGAAACACCATTTAGGAGTTTTGGACGAGTGTACAAAGCGATGGACAAGGCAACTGGAGAGATGGTGGCCATCAAGGTCATCCCCATTTGTGAAGAAGACAACGAAGAGGAGTTAAAGAAAATCATAAGGGAGATCGACCTTCTCAAGAAGTGTGACAGCCCCTACGTTACGGCCTACTACGGCAGCTACTTCAAAAATAAACGACTTTGGGTGCGTCTCCCCTTCGCTTCGCTTTCGTTCTTTTACTTCGCTTTTTTTAACACCGCGCCATTTCCTAACCAACTATAAATGAAACAGATAGTGATGGAGTACTGCTCTGGTGGCAGTCTCAAGAAGATAATGACACGCTTACAGTCGGGACTGACTGAGGATGAAATTGCGGCAGTGTGCTATCAGGTTACCCGCCCCCTTTTCGCGTTTCATGGCTGTAGTAACTCAACCCAAAAGCATCCGTTGTCTGGTATTTGCAGGTGGTTAAGGGACTGCACTATCTGCATTCTCAGCGACTACTCCATCGTGACGTTAAAGCAGGTATGCAAGCTGCAAGTAATTTCATTTCTCCCTGTCAAAACTGACTTGGTGTTTCAGACAATATTTTGCTCAACTCCAAGGGGTTGACCAAGTTAGCTGACTTGGGCGTCGCTACGACAATGGTCCACAGTCTCGATCGACACAAGACAGCTACGGGTACCCCGTATTGGATGGTAAGATTGCTTTCACCTAACAATGAGCTCAGGATTCTGAATTGACGACACTGTTACAGGCACCAGAGCTGGTTTGTGAACAGGAATACACCACACGCGTAGATGTCTGGTCTCTTGGAATTACCTGCATTGAGTTAGCTGAGATGGCGCCTCCGTATTCTGGTTTGCTCGCCATGCGGGCACTGTTTATTATCGCCTCTCCGAACACTCCGCCACCGAAGCTCTCTCATCCAGAAAAGTGGTCAGCTGAATTCCAGGACTTTATTGCTCGTTGTCTTGTGCGCGAGTATGAGAATCGTGCCTCCGCGGAGGATCTCCTCAAGGTACGAACACCCATGCGCACTTCGACGTACGGGCACTAAAACTCCCACATCTTAGCATCCATTCTTAGTACGAGGCGCAAGTTTGTCGGGCCTGCTCACAGAGCTCGTGGAACGAGTGAATCAGCTTGGCCCTGAAGTGCGGGTACTTGACTATCCCCAACATTCAGCGCTCCCACTGGTTTGGTAACTCACTCTTTATGCAGAAGAAAAAGAAGAAAGGGTTCAACAAGTCGAAGTTCGCCAAAGTATTTGCCAAGGTGCACTCGGTTTCATCGACGTACGATGGATCTTCTGCTAGCGATGGGTCGAAGGAAGAGGAAATCATAGTCGCCATTCGCCAAAAGAAAGAGGCCGAGAACCAAGAAAGGGATGGCACGGAAAGTCTAAATTCGCTCGAAGAGATCAAATCCGGCGAGATGAGCTGTGAGAGCGTGAAGATCAACCGAAAGGACTACCTACCGGAAGAAGAGGAAGGGGAGGGAGAAGCCAACGGCGACGGAGATGAGAGCGGGAACAAGAAGAGGAAGGCCAGCGAGCAAGAAGTGGAGGGCGAAGAAAGTGTGGGAACCCTGGAATCAGAGACTGTGGGGCAGTGGCGAACGGCCGGTGCCACAGGCGCCTACGGCGTCGTGGAGGAGGCCACAATTCAGTGAGTTTACGACAGAGCAGGGCCACCTCTCTCGGATATCTCCGAATAGAGGTGGTTACGCGCATTGATGTACAGAACATGCGCTTTTCGTTCCATTATTTGATGCTGCGAGCGACAGCCTAACGCGTAACAGCTTTAGACGTTTTGCCGTGCTGGCAGGCCATAACTCATCTAGTTCTTGCCGATAGAGAAGGGAATTCTTGATTATTCATCACGTAGGAGAAACTCGTACCCGCCACTGCCCCGAAGCGCTGTGGCACTGCCGAACAAGCTGAGGTAGGGGGACCCAGGCGCGGGATGCAGAAGCCGAAGTGGGGCAGCAAGATCAGCCACAACCTCCTCGATGGAGGGATAGCTACGATCATCACTGACTGAGTAGCGTACTGCGTCTCTTTCACTATCACTGTTGGAGGCCAGCCGACGCTTCCCCATGATCCGAATGTGCGTAACACCTGGCACCCATCATCCGAATTGAGAGCTAGTAGTGGACCACCTGAAGAGGTGAAGTACCTTGAGGTGTGACTCGCGAGATGGTGTAAGCGCCAGGACTGCTAGTAGAAAAGCGAACAAGGAATGTCCCTTCAGCTGCACCATTCAACACTCGCCCCATATCCTGACCAAACCCGTGTGGTTAGTAAGAAGTTACGTGAGGGTCAAGATACACTGATATACATTGTTGGTAAGAAAACCGTGAAACCAGGGCATATGAAGCAGGGTCAACAGCCGCTCGAGAAAATGTGGGTTGGACTCGAAAGGAGCGAACCACTCAAGAACCTTACCAAACCATTCCACGCTCACTACCTCTCGTGCTTTACCTTTGCTCTCTTCCGTCACTAACAAGAGGTTGTATGGGTGAGCTTTGCTTGCTAAGTCCATGTGGAAGAGCGATAAGAACCGAATAGAGCCTTAGCGCATCGCAGCTGCGCCACTTCGCTGGTAGGTGGAGGATTATAGACAATAGGATTCCTGGCCTGACTGTTCGCAACGGATTCCTGGGCAGAGTGTAGTGTGGTAAGTACGATTATATTGAGCCTTCGCGCACATCATCTCCACCTTTTGTTTATGCGGAGGCATCCTGCATTAGTGAATATCGTTAGCGCTGTTGCGAGTAACGTTCGGCTGTACGTATTAGATACCATTTGTTTTTCTTGTCTTCTTGCTCTGCTGTTTGTTCAGGTAGAGGCCAGGGATCGTCAGGATCCTGCGGTAGCTCAATACCGAGGAATCGCCACAGCTTACGAGCAAACACAGGCCATAGCAAAACACGCTCATGCAAACTACCCTCAGCCTTCCAAAATGCTCGGCCCAACTCATCTTGAATAGCACAGTCAACAATTATTCCATCTAATCGTTCGTTGATTTCTTCAAAACTTGGTCTGTGAAGTATTGTCAGTTGTTTGCATACAAATAGCCTTTTCAGTCGTCATGGACATACCGTAGAGATGCGTCATTCCGCCAGCAATCCTCGATCAGTGAAAAGAGGGCAGGAGGACATGATGAAGGGATTATAGGTCGTTCGCCTTCATCTCCGACAGCAATCAAGAATTGGTCCCAATTCCGATGATGATCAAAGGGTTTGTTTTCGGTCAATAACTCCCTAATAGGCTAGTTTATCAGCTATGAACACTATAAACAGCAGTCGATCTTACCATAAGATGATGCCAAAGCTGTATACATCAGTCTTTTCATTGAAGTCTCGCTTGCGCATTACTTCAGGACTCATGTATAGCGGCGTACCGCGAATAGCACCTAGATCACGAAGTGCTTCTTGCGATGCCTCCTTGATGGCACTCAGGCCAAAGTCGCATCTACATGATGAGATATGTGGTAAGCAATATTAGATAGTATTAAAGCAGCTGAAATACTGTACAGCTTTACTCTGTATTCTTCTCCTTGCCGGTAGATGAGCAGATTGGCTAACTTGAGATCTATTGGAGACATGGCTCAGCTGGATAAGAAGAATCGTGAAGGAGGACGTACCACGGTGAATGATGCGAGGATTGGAGTTATGGAGCCAGTTCATTCCCAAGGCAGCATCCTTTGCCAGCTTCATCTTTTGGAATAGAGAAAGCTTAACCTTTTGCTTGTGAATCAGATCATGCAGATCACCATCAAGTAACTGCATACACGCAACATTGAATCAGTGCGTGGCCAAGACAAGAATGTAACAAGGCGACAGCCGAACCTCGGTGACAATCCGGAACTGCCCTTCCTGTGTGCATGCACCCATAAAGAGTACAATACATGGATGAGGATTTGCGCTGTGACGTTCAATTAATTGGCATTGATGCTCTCGCCATGCAAGATCAAAGCGAGAAGAGAGCCAAACCTCATAATAGCGATCTCCGTTCGAAGAGCGTGAAGCTGCTGCGCATTGAGGCGCTGCAAACGCGGAACCTTGACTGCTACGTCCATCTTGAAGCACTTTCCCTGTGGTCGTTCTGCGTTAAGTTTAATTTTCCAGCATATCCAATTCATTGGTGTCTAGGCACCACTTTTAAATTCAATAAAATAAAATAAAATAAAATGAGTTCTAGACCTTATAGACGGTGCCAAAGGAGCCATCTCCAATCTTGGGACCCAAGATAATATTCTCTGCTGCGATTTCTGCGCCTCCTTGGGGAGGTGTTGCGTGCGCTTCCATGCTGAAATTGAAAATATCTTTTGTATTTTCAAATTGTTTCAAGATTTGGAAACAAGTTACCAAAATCGCAAATTATATTTTGGTTTTGCTGCGCTGTTATCAAAACTTATCCTTCATCTGCCGCAGCTTGGCCATGACGTCCACTGGATTGGCGTCATGCTCCACACCCAGAGCACGCTTCATGGCTTCCTTTTCGACACGCATGAAGGGATTGAACTGCAGTTCTTCATGGATAGTGGAGGGAATAGTGGGTTGATTGTGTGCTCTTCTCTCTTCAGCCCACTTTAGCTTAGCCTGGAGGCGATGGTCAAATCACTGCGTCATCAGACAGAAAACACAAGAAGGATGAACTGAAGGTGGCGTGCCTTGATTTCTTCATTATCCTTTTCTACGGACTGGGCGAATTGGAGATTCTTCACAGTATACTCGTGTCCACAGAAGACTTGGGTGTCTGGAGGCAACGCGGCGGACTTCTTGACGAGAGCATTGTACATCTGTTGCGCCGTGCCCTCAAAGAACCGCCCGCATCCACCTTAAAGAGCAATAGGGTTAGTGCAGGCAGTGGGAGATTGCACAGGGTATCGAGCGCACCTATAAACAGAGTATCACCGCTAAACAGAGTCCTTGGTGCTTGGTCATTGCCAGCGAGGAACTGACACGTTAGGATCAGCGCCATGTGTCATCTATAAATTAAAATTCAGCAGTGAATGTACCAAAACATGCCCAGTTGTGTGGCATGGTGTAAATAGGACCTCCACATCGGTGCTGCCAAGTTTGAACTTGTCGGCGTCCTTGACCTTATTGGTCAGGCCAGGAACTGAGCATTGAGGGATCAGCACAATCAGATTTCTATCATTGGATACGGTTCGGTGTCCGTACTGCGATCGTCTCCTCCATAGACCGGCGTATCGGAAGGGAGAGACTTCAAAAGCTCTTCATTTCCCCCCGCGTGATCCCTACATTTGCGGTGTGAGAGAGAACTTTTTCCACATCAAGACGGTCATAATGCGCGCACCAGTGGTGATGAGTAGTCAAGATTGCTTTAATTGGAACACCCTCTTGCTCGGCAGCAGCAAGTAATTTCTTAGGCTCTGCAGGATCAACGGCGGCAGCAATCTTGTCCCTCTTATCAATCAGTAGATAAGCTGGACAGTCATCCCCACGAGCATCAGATTGTAACACGGGAATGGACGAAAGGGAAAGATGACGCACCGTAATTATCCGACAAGACGGGCACCGGCACCACGCGGAATGTCTGCTCACCGCTCATATTGCCTGCCCATGTAGAGGTTTTGTAAAATTTTGGTAGTTTGGCAAAACAATTCCAAAACGAATAAAGATAATGTTCGGGCAGGGAATGGCACGGTACCCTGAGTCGTGGTCGATGATGTTGTGATGTAGGCACGTAGAGGAGGAACAGTACTTCTGGTACTGAAAGTAGTAGTGGTGATAAGGGCTACACTCACAGCGAACCCTGCACAGCCCACGACCTGCCACCACCTGCCACCAGGTCCTCCTCGCACTGCTCCGACTGCTGCTGCGCTGCCACGAGGCCTGCCCCAACGTGCTGCTGTAGCTGCCCGAGTTGGGTTACCGCTCGACCCTCCCTTTTGCCCTCCCGCTCTCTGCGTAAGCGTTGTGGCGCTCGTCTTGTAGGATGAATTCGCCGTGCAGGTGCGCTCGCTCCTGGTGTGTGCTGGTATGACTACTTTGGCTCTGGAGGGCGTGTGTGGTTAGCTTGTGCTTTAGTGCTCTCTGCCTCTTCTGACGCCTCTTCCACCGATCTCCACGCGAGCCAGTAACGGCGAGAGGCAACAGATAAAGAAAACGCCGTTTGGCCTGTTTCCCCCTTTCCACAATTTGTTTCGTTTTTTCGAAATTGTTTCGTCCCTTCCAGTGCATGCTCTCACATCATCATGTTGACATCCAGGCCTGGGGCATCACAAACGGCCTGCCTGTGCCGCTGGACGAACTGGCCGATCCATGGCACGCGCGTGTGCACTGTTACCACGCGGTGATGTATGCTAGGGCCATCCGACAAAAGGTACTTGGTTTGTGTAAGGACTTTCGGAGTGGTGGGCATGATGACCTGACACACGGAGTAGCACGGCAACAGGGGTTTGGTTTGTGTGAGGGACTGAGTGGCGCGACGGACGAAGTCGCAGCAGTCACCACATGGTGTGCCTGCCACTCATAAACTGTCTCTTTCTCCTTCAACACATTCACCCTCTCTTCTTCTTCTTCTTCTTCTTCTAGAGTACCCCTGATGGCGGATACCGCATTGCTGTGCGCGCATCAGCAGCCCAGGCCCGAGATGTATGCCAGGCGTACCGCGGCCTGCAGGCCGCCGCCCGTCCCAACCGTGGAACCACATCGCTCCCTTCTCCACTTCGCCAACCTTCACGACTTTAGCGTGTGCCCGCCTTCGCCCAAACGTCTCATGCCGAGGCGAGAGTCATCGGCCTGTGCCGCCACTGCTGCCACAACGACCACCACTTGCGCTCCACGTCCGCCCTCTGCTTTCTCTTATGTGCCTTCGCCTTCTCCTCTGACGAGGACCACTGCATCGTCCACGCGGGACGGAGAGGTGGCCGGTCCGATACTGCGTATCCACAGCCTGGACATGGAGATGGCTGTGACGGCGCTCGAAGCCCATCTGCACGCCAACTTGCCCCTTGCTCGGTCGTCACAAGCGTCTTGGGTCCCTTCCCTTGGTCGCTTGTTCAGCGACGACTCCCCGGCGCACTCACCCACACTCTCACGGCTGTTCGCAGCTGCACCATCGACGTCGTCATCATGTTCGATGTCGAAGACAGCAGCGGCATCACTGGCCAAGTTGCGTAAGCTGATGAAGAAGCGAGTGAAGCTGAGCCAGGAGGAGCGACAGTTCTTCGAGCAGATCCTACGGCCGGCCGGAGAGGGTCATCGTAAACAGGACAAGAAGGCCAAGAGGAAGAGCAAGGAGGGTATGGCGTGTGCCGATGATCAGGACCTGAGTGAACTGAGAGCTCTTGTGGAGGGATTCGAGATCAGCAAGTACTTCGTAGGCTCTGCTTCTACTTCGTCCTCCAGGTCCAGATGGCAGGCCGCCCTCATGCTGGCCTATCGTGATGCCGGTAAGATGGCGCCATCGGCTCCATCAACTACAACCACCATCAAGAGTGATGGATGCTATGATCATGCAGATGATCGGCGAGGCCGTTCCCCCTGTCCGGACAAAGGAGACGATCACCACTCAGCTGCCCAGCTCATCGTGGAGATGAACCATCTCTGGGACCTCGCACATCAGCTCCTTGTGGGAGAGATTGCTCCCTCTCAACTTACACGAGCAAGGGACTCTCCCAAGTGGACTCGGACAAGGTCAGCAGGAGGCGAAGGTTGCACGTCAAGTAGTGAACACCGCGATGGGACCGGAAAGAGTGCATTCAAGTCTACTTTCCTCTCTTCGATCACGAGCAACCTGCTCCGCTCTTCGCCAGCGCCTCCCTCAACTCCTAAGATGTCTGACTCCACCGCGTCATCCTCACAATCGCCAGTCTTCACTTCGCCAGCGATCCAGCAGCGCCGTGTGTCGTTCTCGGCCTCGGCCGCGGATGCCTCCTCAGATGACTCTTTGAGTCCCTCGTTCCCTTCGACTCCAGGCACTGTCGCGCTTCCACGGCCAACGCCAACCCTCTCGCGCCTTCCCCGAGACACGACTCGAGTTGTGGGTTCTCTGATGGCCGATCTTCTTGTAAAGCAGTTGTGTTACGAGCTATGCCTCTCTGGCAAACTCACTTCGTTGATGGCTGAGGCTTCCTCTTGATGAGCAAGGCAGCCCATGTATGATAATTGTAATTTGGTTACAAGGAGCTGTAGCTCCACAACTAAGCTAAAAACATGATGTCGTCTACCTACGGTCTTCCTTCTCCTCCGTCTTCTTCACAAGTCTCCGTCTTCTTAAGAAGTCACACAACACGCTCCCACCACCGTGAACGCTCCATAGAACAGGAATGGCCCTCGTCTGGAACACGTGCCAGAGCCGTGCATTCACTCGCTTATGGGGCGCAGGTGGGGAGCAACACTGAGCAAGGCAGACGAGTCTCCTCCAGGCTCGGACGTACGCTCTTTACTGTACCTCTGCGCAAGGCTATTGTCCTTCGCCCCACCCAAAGTACCTATGCCCAGCCATCCCTCCTTGCAGGGGCGATTTATTCCCAGAAAAATATTTAAACTTTTATTTATTCTGCGATGTAGGGAATGTCGGGTTTGCCTGTCGAGCTGCAAGATCTAGTGGCCAGCTTCTTCACGTGCCGCATCTGCAAACGGCACGACAATGTACCAGCAAGCGAGAGAGAAGGCTGGTGCCAAGCTTGTCAGCAACGTACGTAGTTACGAGCCTTATGTGTCGTCTGCCAGATCCTGATGGTTTGGGCAGGATTTCAGTGCTGCCATTGGCAAGGATGCTCGTTTACACGAGATCTATGGTTATGTCTCGCCTGTGGCCATGTAGGATGTAGCCGGCGTACGTACCACCACTCACCGCAGGTCAAGAAGTACGGATTGATCACGCGCATGTATCCCAGTCGCGTCTGGCCATGGTCAGGGTCATTATCGCACCACAGGCCATCCTGTAGCATGCAAAAGTACCTGTGCCATCCTTTGGAGAGAGGAAGATCTGTGTAACAATCTGCATGGTGTATCTGTGTAGTCGGCACGCTTGATGGGAAGAACCCAACAAGCACAGGTATGATGGCATGCTCTAGGTAAGCGCTTACATCTGATTATATCTTACATCTTGTGCAGATACATTCTGCTACGTATGCTCTGATGCCGTTCTCCCTGTCGATCTTGTAAAGGTCCTGAAAGACTTAGGACTTAGTTTTGAGGGCTTCACCAAGACTGAGAAGGTACCATGGTGCTTTTTGGTACTCGTAGAGCAGCAACTTAAGCTTGACCTTATCTAGACACTGGCGGAAACTGAGATAGAGCTGAACACAGAATTCATACTTGGCCACTGGGACTGAGACCCGAATTACTCATCCTTTTTATTGATGATCGGCTCAAGCTCATCCACCAGATATCATTCAAAGGTCCATGCGCATATGAATGGCACCTTGTGTATCAGGTATGAGCCGGTCGAATCGGCTAGATGTGATGATGCAGTATTCTGATGTACAGAAGATTAGCCACTGGTTCATGCTCAGCTGCGAGTACATACCCTGGAAGCCAATTTTCTCGTAGGCCTTGATCGAGGCTTTGTTCTCAACATACGGTGTCACTTGAGCATGCTTGAACCCACGTTCTCGTCCCCGTTGCAGCAATGCCTGCAACAATTGATGGCAGAGTCCTCTCTTCCTGAACTCAGGTTTTGTGGCTACGTATTCGATGATCCAGTGGTGCTCTTCACCTGGGAGGATCAGTCAGAGGTGGAACGTTTTCATTGAATCATAGCGAGATCACTTTCGGCTTAGCAACGGGTGTACCCTCAAGACGCGGCCACAGGATGATGAGATCACGAATGAGACGCTCCATCACGGCGATCCTCTCCGCGTTCCATCCACGCTTCTCCGCGGCACCCGTCACTGCTCTCCAGAAACCGCCACCATGCTCCGCACTGGCGTAGCCGCAGGCTCCTGCCGGAAGCTGTGAGTAAATCAGTTGTCCCATATAGAGTGAGAACAGTGGAGGAAGGGCCAAACAACCTGCTGCCGCAGTACCGTCCACCTCGACAATGAGGAAGCACTCCCAGTGGGTAAACGAAGGCTCCGGAGTGAGGGCAAGCTCAAGCAACAGCGCCATGAGCTCTTCCTCGGAGGGGTGGCCGAAGAGCACATCGTAGAATCCCGTGGGCATGGAAGAGCGCGAGGCCTCAAACAACAACCACGCTACGAAGGGAGCATCCTCAGCGGTTGCTTGCCGTATGCGCACCGTGGCCTCCATGCGTTTCGTCTGATTTCTAAAATTTTCGTTGATCTGAAATGTGTTTCTGAAATGTTTTGTCATAACTGAATCCGTCGCCCAAGTTTGTGCGACTTTTCACTCATTTTATGGAGTTACGGGGTGTTTGCTTCCGCAACCTACCACGGAAAGTACCGAACGTGTTGCGGCACCAACTGCTGCTGTCGCTCCGCGCCTTCCCTCTTCCTCATTCTTTTCCCAGCCCGTGTGTAGAGCCATTCTCCTTTCCCAATCGTGGCCAAACCCCATTTCGAATTGGGATCTTCTTCACACCATCAGATTCATCCATTCCTCCCATCTATCTGATTCCATCTTCAAAGCAATAAGAAATGGCAACCGTCTTGACCGTTCCCAATGTTCGCCTCTCGTCGTGGCCGGCTCCCCAAAACGACCTGGCCGAGGTGCAGGTCATTCCCGCCCAGAAGGACCATGCCTATCGTTCCTACGAAACGGCGCCGGAACACGTTATCAACTTCTACCGCGAGAACCACCGCAACCAGACCTACGCCTTCGCCGCGGCCCAGGCCCAGAAGTACGGTGCTCTTGACAGTGGTATGGAGATGGGCATATGGTACGGCCGACATCGCGCACAGGTCCCCCGTTGAGATCGGGGAGAAGCATGTTGCTGACCGGCTACGGTTGGGTGGTGCCTGGCAGGGAGGCAGCTGAGCTGCTAAACGAGTTGGTTGACCAGTCCGACCCGGACGTGTCGGTCGCGCAGATTGCTCACCTTCTTCAAACAGGCGGTACCAAGTGCCTCAACTCATCGACGAGTCAGAATTTATAAGCTTAACGTAATGCGTGACTGGCTGATGCTTTCACAGAGGCACTCCGTGCCGCGTTTCCTGGTGAAGAGTACGACTGGTTGCACCTGACTGGTTTCATCCATGACTTGGGCAAGGTGCTGGGTCATGCCAAGATGTTCAATCAACCGCAATGGGCCGTGGTCGGTGATACTTTCCCCACCGGTTGCGCGTACTCCCCTGATATCGTGTTCTCCGAGTTCTTCCGTGACAACCCAGACGCCACGCACCCTGTGTACTCGACTAAGGTGGTGTCGATCACCTAACTCCTATGCGCATTCAATGCTGATAGAACTTTTTCGCTGTGGTCGATTTACAGTATGGCATCTACCAGCCCAACTGCGGCCTTGACAACGTTGTTATGTCCTGGGGTCATGACGAGTATATGTGGCGCGTCTGCATGGGCAACAAGTGCACCCTTCCTGAACCTGCTCTCTATATCATCAGGTACGCTACTTTTGTGTCTGCATTCAGCTGTTTCCCGCTCACTAAGTCTCCTGCATTGCGCAGATTCCACTCATTCTACAGCCATCATCAGAAGGAGGCCTACGCACACTTAATGAATGATCATGACCGAGAAATGCTCGTGTGGCTCCGCGTACGGCTGCACGAACCCTCGCCATTCCGCCCGGATTTGCTGATGTTTTTCATTATCCATGCAGGCCTTCCAGAAGTGCGATCTGTACAGTAAGGTCGACGAAGTTGTAGACGTTAAGAAGGTGCAGGACTACTACCAGCGAGCCATCGCCAAGTACTTCCCGGAAAAGCTAAAGTGGTGAATGCATCGCCCTTGCCGGCCACGTCAATTCCTGTCTTTTTGCACTTGTTTATATTCGTGGTGTTGAGTACGTCCAGAGGCTGATTACTTGTTGCGGCCTTGCCGTACCCCTCTCACCTAAGCTCTACAACATGCACATCGTTTTCCATTTCATAATTGGACGCCTTACCTCAGAGGTTGCTAAGCCATTCACAAACTACAAAACGCAAAGCGCTTTTATGAGAGGACATTCATCACAAGAGAATACGTAGCAAAAGTGGTGGCTGCTCCTGGTATCCCTCGTGTGATTCCCATGAGGAATCCTCTGTAGAAACGCAGCACTCCTCCCTCTCTGGCAGGTGTTTCAACCAAGTTAGCTACAAAGCCCACATGAACTGTGATTTAGCCTTTTTTTTGTAAGTACCTGAAGAGCTCTTGTGCACAGTGCACCATGTTGCGGTATTTGCCGGTCTTGTCTGTCTGCATGACCGATTTTATGGTGTCTTGCGGGAAGGCCGTGACCCAGTAGCCCACGCCACCCGCCGCTCCAGCGAGCAGCAACCGTGAGAAACTTAAGTCCTTCGCTGTCTTGCCTTCTGGGATGAGCTTCCGCTGTGTGCCGTGGCATTACACAAAGTCAGCCACAAGTGATAGTACTTTGACACTAAGCTTAATAAATGTACCTTGGTCCACTCGAACGAGGCGTACCAGGCACCAACACCAGGACCGTCTCGAAGAAGGGTAGGCCCCACGCCGCGCCATAGGCCCCGTACGCCCTGCTCGCGCACGATACGACGCACGCAGTCGATAGGTCCTGTGTAAAGGACCTGCCCGCTGCCCACTCCAGCCTGTTGGGTGGCGCCTG
>CDEZ01021886.1:0-16442 GCA_000826365.1 Acanthamoeba royreba | reverse complement strand
TTTACCAGTCACGCTGTTGCAGAAGGAGCCCGAAATTCAGTACGTAGCCCTGCGCAACATCAACCTTATTATCCAAAAGAGACCTCAGGTCCTCCAGAACGAGATGAAGGTAAGAAGTCGGAAGGGCGATTTTTTTCCGTTCGTATCCACTCCACTTATTGTACTTTTCTTAGGTGTTCTTCTGCAAGTACAATGATCCCATCTATGTAAAGATGGAGAAGCTTGAAATCATGATCATGCTTGTGAGTGAGCGCACTATCGAGCAGGTGAGTTTCTGCGCGCACGTTTTGGTTCTGCAACAGGTTTATTAAAATGGACAAACTCAGGTCTTGATGGAGCTCAAAGAATACGCCACCGAAGTTGATGTGGAGTTCGTGCGAAAGGCCGTACGCGCGATTGGCCGCTGCGCCATCAAACTCGATCGTGCTGCTGAGAAATGCATCAAGGTGTTGCTGGAGCTTATCCAAACGAAGGTCAATTACGTCGTGCAAGAGGCCATCATCGTCATCAAAGATATCTTCCGCAAATACCCTAACAGGTTCGAGCAAACTAGTTACCCTCACGAGTTCTCATGACATGAACACAAAACTGATGTGATTTGCAGATATGAATCCATCATTTCCACCCTTTGCGAGAACCTAGACACCCTGGATGATCCCGAAGCGAAGGCATCGATGATATGGATCATTGGTGAATATGCGGGTGCGTACCTGGGCCCCTAACTAAGTCACTGCGTATGTAATTTATAGTGACACCACGAACGCAGAACGTATTGAAAATGCCGATGATCTGCTAGAGACCTTCCTTGAGAACTTCCAGGATGAGAACTCTTCAGTTCAGCTACAGCTGCTGACTGCATGCGTAAAGCTCTTCCTGAAGAAACCCAAAACTACTCAGAACATTGTCCAGGTATGCATCTCCCTCCTGAGTAGGAACCGCTGATGCTGATATACTCGCGCGACTCCTTAGCATGCGCTCGAGCTGGCCACGAAAGAGAGCGAGAACCCTGACCTCCGGGACAGAGGCTATGTGTATTGGCGCCTTCTGTCGACTGACCCGGAGGCGGCGAAGGTAATGCTCACGGTTGCACATGCTTTTATGGCTTAATTTTCTAACCTACACGCTGCAGCAAGTTGTTCTGGGCGAGAAGCCCCTTATTTCGGAGGACAGCTCACCGCTGGATCCGGCGCTCCTTGATGAGCTGATAAGCAATATGGCGACTCTCGCCTCGGTGTACCACAAGCCCCCACAGGCATTTGTGTCCAAGCTTAAAAAGAAGGTCAAGGTACTATCAACTTCTTCCTCTTAGGTAATCCAAAAATCATTCGTAACTGAGGCTTAACTTGTACATAAAGGTCTTTGATCCTAGTAAGGCTGAGCTCAAGACTTCAAGGAGGATAACTGGTGACTCTGATGCAGACGAAGGTTCCTTATATTCCCACTCGTTAGTAAGCGCGAAGTTTGACCTTTTTGCCACGATAATCAGATCAGGAAGAATCAGTTTCTGTCGGCAGAATAATTGACACGGATGCCCCACCGTCTGGCGGCCTACCTTTCGATCTCTTCCCCGTAGCCGCTGCACCGGTATGGTTTCGCTTCCCGCTGTGTAGGCCCTCTTGTACCCTCTTTTCTCATCGATTTGTAGATCGCCGTGGAAAAGAAGGTACTCCTTACTGCGGATAAGGGCAAAGGTCTCGAAATTCGCGGTGCTTTTGCACGTCGAGGAGGTTCTGGCCCTGTGCTTGCCCTTACCCTGGCCAACTACTCCAACGCTCCTATGGATGGCTTCATGATCCAGTTCAACAAGAATTTGTACTTTCCCTCATAATTTTATGCAACCTTTCACTTCTCTAATTCTCCTTCATTGTAGCTACCGGTTGAAGCCGGCGAAAACGCTCCTGGAAGTGGCTGCCTTACAGCCTGGACAAACGGCCGATGTGGTCGTATCACTGACCGCCGATGGAGATGAAGTGCGTGTCCGAGTGTTTTTTATGTAGGTGGTTTGCTAAGACTTCTCTTTCCTCTAGGGCCCTGTCTCCCCGGTCATACACATTGCGGTGAAGAACAATATTGAGGTCTTCTACTTCTTGGCGGAGTGCCCACTTCACGTATTCTTTTCTCCCGATGGTGCCTTGGAGAAATCGGCCTACCTCGCCGCCTGGAAGGTACCCATTCCAACAATCTATTGATAAGAAGCGCGATCTTATGTACGCTTTCTACAACAGGACATTCCCAACGAGAACGAGCGAGTTACTCAACTGAACCCTCTTGTATCGGCCGACGCGAACGTCCTGACTGACGTCCTGCAGCGCCACAACATTTTCCTGATTGCCAAACGACGCGTCAACGAGAATGACGTCCTGTACTTGAGCGTGAGGGTGGTATTGCCATCCAAGGCCCTCACGACCGGTGGCGAGGTAGTTCTGGTTGAGTTAACACTCGCCGGCGATACCGCCAAGTGCTGCCTGCGTACCGCTGCTCTTGAGCTGGTGCCGCTCTTCCAGGCCTCCATCTCCTCCCTCATCGTCCGTCCTTTGCCCTTCTGATAGACCACTACAGCGACAACAACACCTTTTCCCTTTTATTTTCCTTTGGTTGCACGACTTGCTTGTTATTCGAAAAACAAAATAATATTTGGCGCGTCAAAAACATAAAACAAAACAAAATGGCGACATCAGGGGTGGCCACCACCGCCTCGAGGACGTTTGCGGAGGCGTCGTTTAGGAATCAGCACTTGTACCGCAGGGCGATGCGAGCAGCGCCGCGCATCATTCAGATGTACGATTTGCCGTATAGCGTGGGGCAGGTGCGGTCGCGCATAGCCGACGAATTCAGGAAGCACCAGAACGTGCGAGATCCGGTGACGATGGACATGCTGTGGTTCAAGGCCAAGGTCGAGCTCGATGAGACCCTCATGACCTGGAAGCAGCGCCCCCACGTCCTCAAGTACTTCGCCCCCCAGAAGCGCGAGGAGTCCGACTTCCTCCGAAAGTTCTTTGCCAACGAAGACATCGAATGAAGCTCTCGGTTGGATGGATGGATGGGAAAAAAAACAGAGAGTGCGACTCCATGTCTCCCTTCGTTCCCTCTTGCTGCAGCCCCACAACCAACAAGAAGGACATGTTTCTATCTCTGGCGCTCACCCCTCCACCCAAATATTCCATTATAAAATAATAGAATAATAATATTATCTTTTGTGTTTTTGTTCAACCCTCACACTGCATTTTTTTAACAAATCAAAAATTTGGAAGTAAAGAGGATTTTTATGGCTCCAAAAGGAAAATAAAAGGAAAGAAGGAAAATGATTCGGAAATTATAACATCTTTTTTCTTTATCTTTAAGACCACACAACACACAATAATAATAATAATAATAATGAGGTACGCCTATGCCTTCCTCCTCCTGCGCCACTGTGGCGGCAACTAGTCTCACATTGCGGGCACCTGTTGACAAACGTACGTTTTTTTTTGGTGGGGGGGGGTCTGGCTACGTGTAGGCGGACCATAGGGTGGGGCATCGTCATGTCCCGACGGGGCACCGGTGTTGCTCTGCCGACGTTGCAGTCCTCCGTCGTGGTTAGGCCGCGGACGCAGGTATAAATCTCTCTTTTGCCTCAATTCCGATTTCCCATTCTTTTGCACAAAATCCGAGTAAGTGTAAATTAATACAGTTTTCGTGATATTTATGTTTGTGACTGCATTTATCTCAATTTTCATTTCTTTTTGTAAAAACCTGCAAAAAGATGTTGCGAGACGGATTAAATTAAACGCAAAAAGAATAGGATAGGGATTTAAATTAATATGTCCAACTGACTTGGCGGTCGTGTTGGATTCCCCAATGTATTATTGGTTGGCTGGGCTGTGCAGGGAACACTCGGCAGCCGGAGCTTCGCTGTCGCAGCGGACAGTGGTGGGTCGGAGGCCAAGCGGGCCTCCAGCAAGAAGAAGACGACGCCACTGAAGCACAAGAAGATCAAGATCGTACTCACTGCTGACGTTGCTGGCCTTGGAGTCAAGGGTGAGGACGTTGAAGTGGCCAAGGGTTATGCTCGCAACTACCTTTTCCCCAAAAAGCTGGCAGTCTATTGCACTGAGGAGAACTATAAGCTCTACGAGGCTGACAGAGCGGTACTTGTCTCACGTGCATCCCGAGTGTCTCAGATGTGGTGGCTGCATCCTGAAGACAAAACTGAATCTTCCTTGGTGTGTGGGTAATTAGAACATTGACTACGCCAAGCGACAGAGGCTCCAGGAACTGGCGAAAGCCAAGAAGCGATTATCCAAGGTCCAGGTGCTCATGAAACGACAAGTCATGCAGGTCGAGCCCGTGCAGGTAATTTTGCGTTTGATCAAACGTTCGGGAGGACGTTTTGCACCTACGTTGTTGGCTCAATCAACGTTGGGAATGGTGGTGCAGGTGCTGCATGCGCCCGTGACGAGTGACAATATCGTGGAGAAGCTCTGGCTGCAGCACAAGATCCAACTGAGCTCCGAACAAATCAACCTGGACGCCCCCATCTCTCAGATCGGCACCTATTCTGTGCCAGTAAGGCTGGAAGACACCGACGTGGAGCTCAAGGTTCGGGTGCAGGCCCGCTAAGCTCTCTCTTGTCCTCCTACTTCGGAGTTACCAATTCCTCAAAACAAAAAAGTTAGACAAAGCGCACACAAGTTATTGCGAGAGCAAGGATGCAGCAGAGGTGGGCGTGGGGTCTCCGTAGCGCTCAAGGTTACCGGTCCTCTTTCCTGGGGCAACAGGCCGTCCTACAGACGTGTGCGACGGACCTCCGGAAGCGCCCAGAGTGGGCCGTGATGATGACGACGGTCCGGACGCGAGGCTTAGCGGCGGCGGCGAAGGGTCCGGGCAGCAAGTCCTCCCAAACGGGGCAGCACCCGGCCAACACTGCTCCCGCCCATCGCTTCTTTATCGCCCGCACCACCTCCCACGGCTGCGGCATAGTCGGTAACTCCACTTTTCTTTTTTCGTTTTTTCAATTTTAATTGAACATCCGAGCGCGCAGGCATGCCGAATGTGGGCAAGAGTACGCTTTTCAACGCTCTCACCAGCAGTCAGGTAAGGGGAGGGACACGCGTGCGGCGAGTGGATTCCGCACAGCGTCATCTGACGACTGTTCTCATGCTGCTGTGGATCACAGAGAGCACGAGCAGAGAACTTTCCCTTCTGCACCATTGATCCCAACGTGGGCAAAGTGTGGGTGCCCGATCCACGACTCGACACTCTCGCTGCCCTCGCAAACTCCAAACGGATAGTGCCCTGCCAAATGGTCTGTGTGTATCATGCTCCGATCTCACGAAACGTATACTTAACTCGATCGCGCTGGTAGGAGTTTGTGGATATAGCCGGGCTCGTTGCAGGAGCGTCCAAAGGAGAGGGTCTGGGAAATAAGTTCCTTGCTCATATCCGTAACGTGTCATCTATACTTCAAGTTGTCCGTTGCTTCGACAACACGGATGGAACTGAACAGGTAACTCATGTAGAGGGTTCTGTCGATCCAGCTCGGTACGAATCCAAAGAAGGGTTAGGTTGATTATTTCTCATCTGTTGGCCATTCAGGGACATGGAAATCATCAACACAGAATTGCTGTTGGCGGATCTGGAATCACTTGCGTCGGCCAAACAGAAACTGGAGAAGCGCAGTAAGCTTGATGCTGAATCTCAAAAGCGCTTGGACTTGATTGATCGAACACTTGAAGGTTCGTCTGCGTTCATTCTGAGATTACTCTTAACTAATTCTCGCTCACAGCGCTGAATGAAGGGCAGCCGGCCCGAAATGTTACTATATCTGCCGAAGAGTGGCCTACCTTCTCCGCCTTTCAACTAATCACCAGGTATCCGCCACTTCCTAGTACACTCGTACCACAGATGTGCTGATTGCATAGCGCCCTGTCACAACAGCAAACCTATGCTCTACTGCTGTAATGTCAAGGTGCCACCTCTTTGATGTTCAAACCAACTTTCGACAAGTAGATCTTATTAATACGGAATATGGGAAAGGAGGAAGAGGCTGCAACTGGCAACGCGATGGTGGATCAAGTTAAGCAAGCCGTTGCGTACGTTTCCTCGTCTCCGTTACTCTTTTCTGACTAATGACGATTATTTCCAGAAAGGAAGAACCAGGCGTGGATCCAAATGAAAGAGTACTTGTAGTTTCAGCCAAGCTTGAATCGGAGGTACGCTCCTCGGTTGTATGGTGGCTCAAGTGCCAGCTGATCGGCCATCCTATAATTGACGTGTGAAAACACCCCCAGTTGGCGAACATGGAAAACGCAGCAGACAGGCGTGCATTCTTGGAAGTGTATGGCTTGACGGAGACTGATGCAGGTCTGCCTAAGGTCATTCGTGCTACGCGTCAGTTGCTACAACAACATCAGTTTTTCACAGTTGGTGAAACCGAAGCTCGGGCCTGGAATATCCCAAGGTACGCGTATTACTCATGGCACCTGGATTGAGATTCTTCCCGACCGTCCTTGTACTTCTTAGGGGAACTACCGCAGTCGATGCGGCGGCGGTGATCCACTCCGATTTCGCCAAAGGGTAAGTCCGGCTTGGCTTGGCTTTATGGTTACTAGCTAACTTACGAATGTGTGTTGCGAACTCGCGTGGTGAAGATTTGTCAAGGCTGAGGTTCGCTTCCTCGCTTCTTTTGTAGTATCTTGATTTTTATTAAGTGTGCCTACAGACCATATCGTTTGCAGACTACCTGGCGGCAGGCGGGGAGAAGCGAGCCAAGGAATTGGGCAAGGTGCGCTACGAGGGCACTTCGTACGTTGTGCAAGACGCAGATATTATCCTCTTTCACCATCGAAAATAAAGAACCTTCCTGTGATGGAGGAGTTCGCTCAAATTGTGTTCCTCGCACGCGCAGAAGCCACTGCGAGTCGGCCCCTCTGCTGTCGGGACATTCCTTTGGCCATGTGTCGAGGGTTCCCCACCAAGCTGCCCCATCTGCAGGAACGATGAGTGTTCACCTGGAGTGACTCACCCACCGCACCAAACGAGTACCTGTACTGTAGAGTGCCGCGCACTCGCTGCAGAGTTCCACTAAGCTGGCCCATCGTTAGTTGTGGTTCGTGTGGTTGTATGTTGAGAGTGCTTAGTCGGCGTAGATGTTCACGGTGAAGTGGTACAGTGCCAGTGCAGAGAGGATTTCCTCCTACCAACCCCGACCTCATTGGTGATTTAGGCGAAACTTCGTGAAAAACTAGCAATACTCCAGTGACACCAATGCAGATGAGGGGCGTATGATGGATCAACATCAATTCTCAGGTACAGATCGGCGGCTCCTCTTACGCTTTCTCTTCTTTTTCTTCTTTCGCTTTTCGGTCGAGACGGCGGCAGCTATTCTTCCCTCCTGTTCGATCTTACGCTTCTTCCGCCCTGCAGGTGCCGCTTCCTGTTCGAGTTCTTGGTTCTTTCCTGGCTTACTCTCCTCCTCTCGCCTGCGCTTCCCCTTTTTCTTGGGCGGTTCGTTCTCCTCCGTCACTCGTTGGGCGATATCTGTCTCTTGTTCTTTGTTTGTCGGCTTCTTTTTCTTCGTCTTCTTGGGCTTCTTTTTGCCTTCTGTGGTTTCCTTTCTGTCATCGTCGTTCTCCCTGCTGGAGTGACTCGTAGGCGCCCCCGTGTGTGTTGTGACTTGCGTGTGGGTTTCGTTACCAACAAACCGGCGAGAGGGCGGGATGACCACGCCGCCCAAGAGTCTGTCCATCTCTGCGCTGTCGTCCTCCTCACTACTGCTGCTGCTGCTGCTGCTGCTGCTGCTGCTGTCGCTACTCTCCGATACGTCCGCATCCACGACAGGGCGTAAGCCTGCTTTGGGCACGCTCGAATTGTTGCCCTCAGCGCCGCTGACTTGACCTCTCATTTCCGCGCTCACAGCTTCGTTTGAGGTCGTGTGACGTGAGTGGGTGGTCGTTCGCTTCCTCTCCTCACGTGGCGAAGGCTCGTCCTCGCAATGGTTACCATCTTCTTTCCCCGTAGCCACATCGCGATGGCTGATTTTGTCAAGTTTTTGGTGCCTCGGTCGCTTCCTCTTCTCCTGGGTAGGCGTGCCTGGCCCTCGATCGGAAGCAAGCAGGGCAGCACACCTAGAGGCTACATATTCACGTTTGAGATCTGCCATCTTTCGTTCCCACTCGGCCACCAGCTTCTGCTTCTTTTCCTCGTACTCTGATCTCAGACGTGCGAGCAGGGTTTCTTGTTCCTCGTCCGCTTCGTCATGCTCCTGCTCCTTATGGGGCGCTGCTTGGCGGCGTTTTTCAACCTTGGCGCTTTCCTCGTCCCTGCTTCTCATGACGTGATCTCGATTCGAACGCCTTGCGGAGGCGTGCTGGCCCAACTTCCGTGAAGATGTGTGCTTTCCCTCGCCTTTTGACTCGTCTGGTGCACCAAAGAAATCGCGAAGCAGGCGCGTCTCTGGATCCTCTTCATTGTCGGAAGGATAAGTATCTGGTGACTGGGCTTCCCCGTCTACACAGTCACAGTGATAATCAGTATGTGACGGTCATACATGCGAATAGATAGAGAGGAAGTGCACCAGAAGGCAGGAGGGAATCGTCCAGTAGGGGCTTGTCACAAGAATCTTCCGCGCCTACATCATCTTCTTCTACAACAGATAACAAGACGGGTCGCTTGTGCTCGTTGCCTTGTCTCCTCTTCGTTTTTCTCCTTGGACTGGAGGAAGGGCTGAAACCTGAGACAGAATCAGTACAATGGAGCGCCACTTCGGCGTCGGAGAAGGTACTCGAATCCTCGTCACTAGGCGCGTACGTAGCAATGGGATCGTCATCTGATACGATAAAGTCCACAAGACTGCCCTCAGAGTCATCGTCTTCATGTTCATCATCGTCCTCCGCAAGCTGATCCAGGTCGTCAACACGACCGTGATGAACGTCGCCGTAAAGTTCCGCAATCTCTCTATCTTCCTCTTCAGCTTCCCGTTCCGCTGTGGCGTCGCTAACTTCTTCTGCCCCATCATCTGGGTCGCACAATCTCGTTTTACCCAAGGTGTGCCAGCTGTTGCTTCACAGTACGGCGTACCAATGAAGGGGTGACCCTCTTCCCCTGAGTCAGAGGTATCCGATACGAGATCGATCAGTTCATCAGTGGAGTACTCGGCTGTTTGGTCTCGATGCGCTACGGGCATCCTTTCAATCCCCGTGCCCTGCCATAGCAATGCCCGAGTTAAAGGTGCGCCATATTACGATAAGGGACTTCGCCAGCGTACCGTCGTACGAAGGAGACTTGTGAAGCGGGCCTTGCATAGCGGACATGTGTTGGCTACTTTCGCCCACTGCTCGATGCACACAAAGCTGCACACCATCCGGATACAAAACCACCATGGCCATCACGACCTCACGTGAGCATGCGCAGGATTGCAATTCTGTTACAGTCGGAGGGCAGCAGCAGCAACAACAAAGCCACGTGTACCAGAAGCGGTGCCCACAACCCGATATGCCCACTGTGTCCTCTGTACACTGCGGAGCTGCCGTCAGCGGACCATATATTGGTTCTTACGAAAAATGTCGACTATTTTAAATAACGATTTTAACAATTCATTTTTTAATTCGTTTTCATCTCCAAAAATCCCCATCCCGATGACAAAAGGAAAAAAACTAACTTTTAACACAAAAAAAAGACCATCAGACACTGAAGGAGATACCTGGTCCTGGCAAATGGGACAAACGGCAGCTGCATCCGTTGGTCGTTTGATCCCTCGGTCGGCCATACGGCACCTGCTCCCCCCCCCNCCCAAGTTGAATCCGTGCTTATGAAGATGAAAAAATGGGGAATTCCAAGAAAAATAGCCAAACATGAAACTGTTTTGAATTTGTTTTGAATTTTTATTTTTCATTATTGGAACAAACGCCACCACTCCGCACCTGTACGCGTGTACTGTATATGTGCACGCACAAGGGGTACATGCAGGTACATATATATTTCCATCCCGCACGTACCTCCCCTGATGTGATTTTATATTTAAAATTTTTATAAAATTTATTTTTGGTTTTGGGTCGGGAAGAACTTGACGAAGAGGACGTGTGGGGAGGGGACCTTCTTCCGGTTGTATGGACAACTCCACGACTTGCCTCAAGAGGTACTCCGGCGGACAGAGAGCGCAGCCCTGGCGGCTAAAGTGGCCCACTCCCTCGCTGTCATTGACCATGCCTTCGATACCTTTTCGTACGTCTGACTCCACGTAATACAATAATAAAATAATAAGCAAAAATGATAAAGAGAATAATTCTGCGGTATTCTTTTGGTGCTAAGTGTGTGGCTGGTGACAGGGAGGACGGGCTGGCGCTGAGCTTTAATGGAGGAAAGGATTGCACGCTCCTGCTCCATCTTGTTCTCTATGCTTACCTGCATCGTCACCGTACCACCTTTGCCACGTTGCCTGCTTTGATTTTTCCTCAGCCCACTCATTGCAGTACACTGAATTGTGTGCTGATGCTAGGCCGGGATGCTGATTCAGAAACGACGGGCCAAGAGCCCAAGGAAGAAAACCACAATGGCACAGCAACGGCCCAGAACGGACAGTGCGAAGTGCACAAGGATAAGGACAACGCCTGGATGCGAGTCCTTTATTTTCGATTACCTACCTGCTTCCCCGAGGAGTCGCAATTCGTGATGGAAACTACCCAAAGGTAGGAGGGAATTCAAGGGCCCATGTATACACTCTCAGCTCACTTTCGTGTTTATCACAGCTTGCGACTACAGCTAATAATCTCGACGAAACCTTATCGCGAAGGTCTTCAAGAAATCATTGACACAGAGCAACCACTCATACGTGCCATTTTCATGGGCACCCGTCATACGGATCCCTCGTGCGGTATGCTTCAACCATGAACTCCACAGTGGATTTCGAACCGTGTATAATATCAGATTCCTCTTAGACCGATTATCTGAGTTCGCTCCAAGCACACCTGGATGGCCTTCATTCACACGGGTGAATCCCATCTTGGATTGGTCCTACTCCGATGTATGGAGTTTCATTCTAGCTTTGGGTATTCCCTACTGTTCGCTGTATGACAAAGGTACGAGGCACCAATGTTCACAACCATAACAACCATAACAACGGCCTGGCAGGCTATACATCCATCGGAGAGGTCAACAACACCAAGCCCAACCCAGCACTCTGGCGTGATGGCACCTATGCACCAGCCTACACCTTAAAGAATGGTGAGCAAGAGCGTGCTGGTCGTCTCAATCGCAATGCGTAGAGAATATCCCGCTTCCGCCTATTTATTTACCGCAAACCCCTAAGACGTATTCACTATTCCTCTTCAAGCAAACGGCGCAGCCTTCCAACAATGTCCCACTCACCTTCGTCCATGGGAACATCCAGGATGGTTCGAATCTGAGGTGGATTAGCGAAAGTGGACAAAACAACACGTCTGTAGTACAGTACCTGCTCAAGATCCAAGAGAGGTCCGCCTTGAGCCTGGGCGAGCAGAAGACCAAACTCAAGTGCCTTGCGACGAGGTTGCTTTGTCTTCACCCGCTGCCTCAGAAGTTAGTTGCGTTGGCTTCTGCGAAGGAATGGTGGGAGTGTACACGCAGGAGCGCAGCGTAGTCGGCTGGGTAGGAGAGAAGGTCGCTGGTCCTGATAAGTTTCGTGAAACTGCCCCCATCGGCCAGGCTTGTAAGAACCTTTTCGCCGCCCAGCTGTTAGCGACACAACCACAACTGCTGCTTCATGCACTAAGTACCTTGTCAAAGATGTGAGCGTTGAAGTAAATGTCTGCGGCGATAAGTGGATCGTATTGTGCTACCAGGTCACCCATTGCCTCAGTGCATGTCAACTGGGTTGTTGGTATCAGTTACACAACCACACTGCCAATCAACGAAGCTCGTGTCAGGAACCACAAACCTTATTAGACGCAACACAAATGGCAAGGACTGGAAGTTTGGATGGTGTAAAGTATTGAGTTACTATCAGGCTCTCGTGCTCGTTGAGACGTTGTTGTTTCCGCATCGCAGTGATAAGGTAGATATCAATCACACCAGGTTTATGGCCGTCCGTCTCTTCTTGTTGTCTTGCTTGCTCGGCTTCCCAGAACCAGCGTATAGTTTCCATCGTTCGCACGTGCTCGCTCTGCTAGAACGACATTATGGCACTAAGACTTACGCAAGCGAAACAGAAGCATTCTACTCACCGGCAGAGATTCGAGAGCAATGGTAGCCGCTTCACTAAACTTGCGTTGGCCGAGTAGTTCACGTATGTGCTCTCGCTTTTGCCGTCCTCTCTGTGCTGCGCTTACAGTACCTTGTATCTGTCTCTGCAGCACTTCCCTGTTTCACGTTTCCGTATTTCATACGATAAGCCTACCAGACGTGGAAATTTACTCGTGATGCACCTACAGCAATTGACTGCAGAATAACTCTTCGCCTCCCCCTTGCCGATGACGCCGGGCAACATCCTTGAGCTCTTCCGCCTGGGCTATGATGTGGTTCAGGGTGTAGCATCGAGAGTTTCAAAGAGGGAAGGAATTGCGTGTACTTACACGAGTAGTTGTGCGTATCGTACTGGAGGGCGTTGTGCCCATTTTCGCTGTCGCTGTCATCATCATCTTCTTTGTTTGCTTGGAATAACACAGGCTCGGGTGGTTCAAGTAAATTACGCCAGAAGCAAGAGCGCGATGACGCGAAACTCACTAGGGCCTCGGATAGGTAAGGCTTATCTGATGCGCCTAAATTCACTCCGTGAGAGGGAGAACCTCAGTGCTCGAAATGCTCAAGAGTACCAATGGGAAGACCATAGGCGATCACTCTTTGAAGAACCGTATAGTATAGATCGTCGTCAGGCTGTGTTTGATAGCGCCCTAACAGATCCTGACAATTGGCAAAACGTTCTTGCTTATGATAATTCCACGTTAGCACTGGGACTGCTGGAAACCTCGTACCAGGCGAATGTAGCCACCAAATACCAATTCGAGGCCCAGGTCGCACGTTACCTCAACTAGAAATGGCAGAGTTGATGTTACTGCGGGTCTATTCGCTCGCGGAAAAAGCAGACGTACCCTCGTCGCTGTTAAGAAGGAATAAATCGGATACGTAATGCATATCTTCAGGCTCTGGACCGAATCCAACTGAAATCCGTACAGCCCGAGGACCGTAAACTGGTATTCTAGCCCCCGTAATGAGATAACCATGATCCGCTCGCTCCGTACAGAATAGAAGTACCCTTTTTGATATCCAGCACGATAGATAACCAAGCTGAGTGCCCGCACGATACAAATGGGTTGCACCAATCTATGAGAGGCAAATGCAAAAGCCATCAGAAAAAAAGAACAGAAGCATCCCTACTCAGGTGCCCAAGAATGGACGTACTCGTACACAAGAAACTCATTGCTGTCCATATACGAGGAACCCGTGGATGACCAAAAGGTGCGGAGACTAAGTGATTGTTTGTGAGGACAAAGGCGGCAGGCCAAGGCATGCGTACGGATTGAGGGTCTGCTGTATGGTTTGCGTGGGATGGTCCGTTGAAGAGGCCCTCAAGCCCTGAGCGAGCAGCTCATACCACAGGTGTCCTGTGCCCGCGCCCTTGACAGGGAAGGTGGCTGCAGAGCATACTTGTCAATCACTCGAACAAGTACGAGCTCCTTCAGGGCGTGATCCCAATTCTATCGAGGCTTCAATTGCTGGTGGCAAGGGCCGGTACACAGTTCGTGATAAAGGTGCTTCCAGCAGAATGAACTCGCGACCTTGAGGTTGGTCCGGACCGCCAGGCGCCTCTCATAATCACCCTTGCGCGCTCCCTGCCTTGGTTTCGCCCGGCACTTGCGCCGCCATATGCTTCCTGTGGCCCCAAAGTTCAGATGAGACCCATGGGTGAGGAAGGCCTCCTGGTGGAGTGGAGTTGGGGTAGAGAGGTAGCAGAGGGCGTGCCGTCAACCGCGATGCGGGCCCAGGTGGAGCAGACCAGCGACGTGCGGGCGAGGTCGGGGGGATCGAGAAACTGGAAGACACGCACCCACACCCACTCCCCCACTTCTCCTTCGCTCCCTTGCTCCAGCTCCATGGAGCGTGTGTCGCCACGTGCTGGTGGAGATGATGCGTCACCCACCCAGTGCACTGTTCGGGTGATCACTCACCAGCTGTTTCTGAGGTAAAGATATGTCTTTTCTGCGCAATCTTACTCAGGCGAGCTTTTTAGCTTCACCCTCTTCGAAGCTCGTCCTACTGTGATATCCGGGCGGAGTGGCGATCACCATCCATTCCTCCAGGCACATTGAATAAATAAATAGATTATCATTATCTGTTTCTACACAACGCGCGCAAGTCATCATGGGGGATAGGCCTGACGAAGCAACCAAGAGAGATATCAGGCAGAGAGGAAGTCGAACATGAAGGACGCAAAGCGCCATCGTCGCCCTGATTTCACCCCTGGTCATCGCGTCATCCCTGCTTGAGAGGTTTGAGAGAGCCTGGGGCGCAAGAGCGCCGGCGATCGGAGAGGACTTGTAGCTTCTCAAAGTCGGCAGCAAACTTGTGGGTATTCGTGCGTAATCGTGGGGAGTCTAGGGAATCATACTGTGGCGGTGGCGGCGGTGGCGGCGGGCTTGCTGACGTCGAATACCCTCCACCACTCAACGAAAGTGTGTGGTGAACCGGGGGTGACGACGAACCCCCCGTTGACGACGTTTCTCTCCGTTGTGGGCTCTTTCCATCACTACCGCCTACCGAAGTGCCTTGTCCCTTGGCGCCGCTTAGCTTCCCGATCGCAAGCAGTGGCACCCCTGACGACTGCTTCTCCGTTGTCTTGCCTCCATTCTGTATCGGCAAGCCAAACCAAAACACATCCTGAGTTTCAAGTTGAACAAGAAAGGGGCGCTAAAGAAGAGAGGCATCGAACGGGTAGGGCCTTTGATATTACCTTTCCCAATGACCATTCATATCCCTAACTAATTTAGCGCCCTCACTCTCACTTATTCTTTCCGTTCTTTGGCTGAAGGAAGGAGGAAGAAGGGAGCAAGAAGACATAATGCAGACATCAACGACGGAGCGAGGACGGAACCCGAACAGACAACAATGAGTGTATGACAAAGGGGATGAGAGAAGTGGAAGAGGTACCTTCTTTACAACAGGAATTACTTTCTCGTATCTGAACATGGCTTCTTCGTCGTCGATTTTCTCCCGCTCGGTGATCTGAGTGATGAACCCGTTCACCAACAGCTTCTTGGCTACCGATACAGCTTCCTCTCTGTCGCGGAGCTCAACTCTGATGATATATTTGGTGGGACCACAGTTAGGGCTGCACTAACCGCGAGAGCATTCAATGAAATAAGCACCGCTTCAGCAGCCAATCTATCAGATCTGTCCCCGTAAAGTAGAGTATGGTGGTAAGCTTGAGAAGACCCATTTTCTTCTTTCGGAGAGGAAGGCCGGAATGTTTGTCCATCATCTTCACAACCAGTTCATCGAGATGCCGGCTATCGTATTTTATCTTCTCCTTCTCTCGCTCGTGTTTGTACTCGCCGGCCCACGGGCCGTCCTCGGTAAAAAGGGAACACTCATCGCAAAGGCCAAATATGGGGTCGCCCCGGTGTAAACGGAGTCGATCGCCTTTCTTACCGGCTGGCGCAGAACGTCGCCTAGATAGCTTGATACGATGATCCTCTTCGCTCTTCCCGCCTGCCTCTTCCTTTGCCTTTCGCTCAAAGAGCTCTTCTTGTGGCTCAATCTTCACACTACGCTTTTCCGCTTCCTCCAGGTATTCATCATCCGTGATTTTCTGCGTAGGTCGTATGCCCAGTTTCGCTCCGCTCTTCTCTGACAGCAGTGTGGCTGCGACTTTCGCTCCCGCTTTGCTTCCTAGCGATCCTGTACTCCTTCCTGCAGCGCCAGCAGGTGATATGTCACGTAAGAGCTTGTCAAGCTCTCCGTCAATCTGTTTCTGTTTCAACCAACATGTGAGACCAAGCACAACTGCTGACACAAATCGTCCACTTACCTGCTTATCCTGCTTGGTAGCTCCTTGAAGTCGGGCAATCAAGCCGCGCAGAACTTCCATGCTCTCCTCGTCAGTTTGGCCGGAAACAAATACGTGCTGTTAGCAACACGACGCATTATCAGCAGGAGAAACCAGGCCAGGAGCCAGAGTGAGTCAGTACGTTGAGGAGTTGCTGGGCGGTGTATCGCTTCTCGGGATCGCGCACAAGGCACACGGATACAAAATCCCGGAGCAAAGACGACCATCGCTCCGGGTTTTTCAGAGTGGGAACTTGATCGTCTCCCGAAGCGATGATAAACAGCGCCTGCGCCATTCATGACATCCCACCGTCACACGGTGTAATCAGCGATGAACATCCAAAGAACTGCTATCAAGCTAGATACGATACTCGCATGGGAAGCATATCAAAGTAGGGCGGCTTGGTTTCGGCAAGCTCGATGCATGTGATGCCTAAAGACCAGATGTC
>CDEZ01021885.1:0-16468 GCA_000826365.1 Acanthamoeba royreba | reverse complement strand
TTTACCAGTCACGCTGTTGCAGAAGGAGCCCGAAATTCAGTACGTAGCCCTGCGCAACATCAACCTTATTATCCAAAAGAGACCTCAGGTCCTCCAGAACGAGATGAAGGTAAGAAGTCGGAAGGGCGATTTTTTTCCGTTCGTATCCACTCCACTTATTGTACTTTTCTTAGGTGTTCTTCTGCAAGTACAATGATCCCATCTATGTAAAGATGGAGAAGCTTGAAATCATGATCATGCTTGTGAGTGAGCGCACTATCGAGCAGGTGAGTTTCTGCGCGCACGTTTTGGTTCTGCAACAGGTTTATTAAAATGGACAAACTCAGGTCTTGATGGAGCTCAAAGAATACGCCACCGAAGTTGATGTGGAGTTCGTGCGAAAGGCCGTACGCGCGATTGGCCGCTGCGCCATCAAACTCGATCGTGCTGCTGAGAAATGCATCAAGGTGTTGCTGGAGCTTATCCAAACGAAGGTCAATTACGTCGTGCAAGAGGCCATCATCGTCATCAAAGATATCTTCCGCAAATACCCTAACAGGTTCGAGCAAACTAGTTACCCTCACGAGTTCTCATGACATGAACACAAAACTGATGTGATTTGCAGATATGAATCCATCATTTCCACCCTTTGCGAGAACCTAGACACCCTGGATGATCCCGAAGCGAAGGCATCGATGATATGGATCATTGGTGAATATGCGGGTGCGTACCTGGGCCCCTAACTAAGTCACTGCGTATGTAATTTATAGTGACACCACGAACGCAGAACGTATTGAAAATGCCGATGATCTGCTAGAGACCTTCCTTGAGAACTTCCAGGATGAGAACTCTTCAGTTCAGCTACAGCTGCTGACTGCATGCGTAAAGCTCTTCCTGAAGAAACCCAAAACTACTCAGAACATTGTCCAGGTATGCATCTCCCTCCTGAGTAGGAACCGCTGATGCTGATATACTCGCGCGACTCCTTAGCATGCGCTCGAGCTGGCCACGAAAGAGAGCGAGAACCCTGACCTCCGGGACAGAGGCTATGTGTATTGGCGCCTTCTGTCGACTGACCCGGAGGCGGCGAAGGTAATGCTCACGGTTGCACATGCTTTTATGGCTTAATTTTCTAACCTACACGCTGCAGCAAGTTGTTCTGGGCGAGAAGCCCCTTATTTCGGAGGACAGCTCACCGCTGGATCCGGCGCTCCTTGATGAGCTGATAAGCAATATGGCGACTCTCGCCTCGGTGTACCACAAGCCCCCACAGGCATTTGTGTCCAAGCTTAAAAAGAAGGTCAAGGTACTATCAACTTCTTCCTCTTAGGTAATCCAAAAATCATTCGTAACTGAGGCTTAACTTGTACATAAAGGTCTTTGATCCTAGTAAGGCTGAGCTCAAGACTTCAAGGAGGATAACTGGTGACTCTGATGCAGACGAAGGTTCCTTATATTCCCACTCGTTAGTAAGCGCGAAGTTTGACCTTTTTGCCACGATAATCAGATCAGGAAGAATCAGTTTCTGTCGGCAGAATAATTGACACGGATGCCCCACCGTCTGGCGGCCTACCTTTCGATCTCTTCCCCGTAGCCGCTGCACCGGTATGGTTTCGCTTCCCGCTGTGTAGGCCCTCTTGTACCCTCTTTTCTCATCGATTTGTAGATCGCCGTGGAAAAGAAGGTACTCCTTACTGCGGATAAGGGCAAAGGTCTCGAAATTCGCGGTGCTTTTGCACGTCGAGGAGGTTCTGGCCCTGTGCTTGCCCTTACCCTGGCCAACTACTCCAACGCTCCTATGGATGGCTTCATGATCCAGTTCAACAAGAATTTGTACTTTCCCTCATAATTTTATGCAACCTTTCACTTCTCTAATTCTCCTTCATTGTAGCTACCGGTTGAAGCCGGCGAAAACGCTCCTGGAAGTGGCTGCCTTACAGCCTGGACAAACGGCCGATGTGGTCGTATCACTGACCGCCGATGGAGATGAAGTGCGTGTCCGAGTGTTTTTTATGTAGGTGGTTTGCTAAGACTTCTCTTTCCTCTAGGGCCCTGTCTCCCCGGTCATACACATTGCGGTGAAGAACAATATTGAGGTCTTCTACTTCTTGGCGGAGTGCCCACTTCACGTATTCTTTTCTCCCGATGGTGCCTTGGAGAAATCTGCCTACCTCGCCGCCTGGAAGGTGCATTTCCCAATCTCTTGACAGAAGGTGAGGCACGCGATCTGACGTACGTTTCCTACAACAGGACATTCCCAACGACAACGAGCGAGTTACTCAACTGAACCCTCTTGTATCGGCCGACGCGAACGTCCTGACTGACCTCCTGCAGCGCCATAACATTTTCCTGATTGCCAAGCGACGCGTCAACGAGAACGACGTCCTGTACTTGAGTGCGAGAATCGTATTGCCATCCAAGGCCCTCACGACCGGCGGCGAGGTCGTTCTGGTCGAGTTAACACTCGCCGGTGATACCGCCAAGTGCTGCCTCCGCACCGCTGCTCTTGAGCTGGTGCCACTCTTCCAGGCCTCCATCTCTTCCCTCATCGTCCGTCCTCTGCCCTTCTGACCGTAGCCCTTCCCTTTCCCCGGTCTCTCTTTGCCTCTGAACCAGCACAACATCTTTTCCCTTTTATTTTCCTTTGCGTTTCTTGGTTGCACCGGTCTTGAATAACAAATTCGAAACCCAAGAAAAAACAAAAACATAAATACATAAATACATACAAATGGCGTCAGTGGGGGTGGCCACCACCGCTTCGAGGACGTTTGCGGAGGCGTCGTTTAGGAATCAGCACTTGTACCGCAGGGCCATGCGAGCGGCCCCGCGCATCATTCAGATGTACGACTTGCCGTACAGTGTGGGGCAGGTGCGGTCGCGCATAGCCGACGAATTCAGGAAGCACCAGAACGTGCGGGATCCAGTGACGATGGACATGCTGTGGTTCAAGGCCAAGGTCGAGCTCGACGAGACCCTCATGACCTGGAAGCAGCGCCCCCACGTCCTCAAGTACTTTGCCCCCCAGAAGCGGGAGGAGTCCGACTTCCTCCGAAAGTTCTTTGCCAACGAGGACATCGAGTGACGACGCCTCACCACACATCGAGAGAGAGAGAGAGAAAGAGAAAGAAAGAGATTGGATGGATACATGCAAAGAAAAAAGAGAGTGTGTGCCCCACGTGCCGCCCTTCGTTCCCATCCCCCCTCGCTGCTGCCCAGCCCCACCATGTCACTTGTTTTTTTCATTTATTTATCCCTCCCATTGATTCCAAAATATCCTATAATATAATATAATATAATCGTTTTATTTTGTGTTTTTATCAACACACAACCCACACAGCGTGATTTTGTGCATTTTAAAAGCAATTCTAAAAAACTGGAACTGCGCAAAAAACAAAAGGAAAAACAAAGGAAATCCAGAATTATTGGCCAAGAAAACAGAACGCACACATGTTGAGGTAAACCAATCTTCTATGCCCCCCTCCTCCCTCCTCCCTCCTCCGCCAGAACTTTGGTGGCAACAATATACCACTACCCCTCCCTCTCTTTTCGGACCAAGGCTGCCTTCTATTTATTTATTTATTTATTTATTTCCGGTGGGGGTGGGGGGTAGGCGGACCCTTGTGACGTCCCGAGGACGGGGCACCGGCGTGGCTCTGCCCTCGGTGTGGCAGTTCTCCTCCTCCGTCGCCCTTTTGCCGCGGACTCAGGTACGGAGGCATATATATATATTTGTGGAGGAAAATCTTTTCTATTTATTATGATCATAATAAATAGAATATAAATAGAAATATAAATATGTATGGCAGTTAACATGGGGTGTTTGGTGTGGTTGGTTTGGTGTTGGGGACCCCAAGGGAGGCGCACTCCGCAGCCGGAGCTTCGCTGCGGCGGGGGCAAGTGGTGGGTCGGAGGCCAAGCAGGCCTCCAGCAAGAAGAAGGCGCCACTGAAGCACAAGAAGATCAAGATCGTACTCACTGCCGACGTTGCCGGCCTTGGAGTCAAGGGTGAGGACGTTGAAGTGGCCAAGGGCTATGCTCGCAACTACCTTTTCCCCCAAAAGTTGGCCGTCTATTGCACTGAGGAAAACTACAAGCTCTACGAGGCTGACCGAGTGGTACTTGTCGCATGTGCATCCTGATGCGCACATCAGCCATCCTGAAGACAAACTGAATCCTCCCCTGATGTGCCTGTGTGGGTGATAGAACATTGACTACGCCAAGCGGCAGAGACTCCAGGAACTGGCGAAAGCCAAGAAGCGATTATCCAAGGTTCAGGTACTCATGAAACGACAAGTCATGCAGGTCGAGCCCGTGCAGGTAATTTCGCGTTTGATGGAACGTTTGGATACCTTTTGTTGGCTCAATCGACTGGTACAGATGCTGCATGCGCCAGTGACGAGTAGCAATATCGTGGAGAAGCTGTGGCTACAGCACAAGATCCAACTGAACCCCGAACAAATCAACCTGGATGCCCCTATTTCTCAGATTGGCACCTATTCTGTGCCAGTCCGGCTGGAAGACACTGATGTTGAGCTCAAGGTTCGGGTGCAGGCCCGCTAGCCCTCCCCTGTCCTCCTGCCTGCGGAGTTACACCAGTTCCTCCAAAACTTGGAAAAATAAGTTAAGATAACGCGTGCACAATTGCGAGCAAGGGGTGATGCAGCAGAGGGCGTGGGGTGGTCTCCGGGGCGCCCAAGGCTGCCGGTCCTCTGTCCTGGGGCAACTGGCCGTTCTGCGGGGATGTGCGACGGACCTCCGGCAACGCCCAGAGTGGGCCGTGATGATGACGACGGTCCGGCGAGGCTTCGCGGCGGCGAAGGGCACAAAGTCCTCGCAGCATCCTGGACAGCACACGTCCAACGCTGCTCCCGCCCACCGCTTCTTTATCGCCCGCACCACTTCCCACGGGTGCGGCATAGTTGGTAAGCTTCACTTTGCTCTTTCTTTGGTTATTTTTCCCAAATCATAAATATTTTTTTTTCATATCCCCAACTCGTGGAATCATGACTTCAAGATAGAAACTCATACCCGAGCGCGCAGGCATGCCGAATGTGGGCAAGAGTACGCTTTTCAACGCTCTCACCAGCAGTCAGGTAAGGGGAGGGACACGCGTGCGGCGAGTGGATTCCGCACAGCGTCATCTGACGACTGTTCTCATGCTGCTGTGGATCACAGAGAGCACGAGCAGAGAACTTTCCCTTCTGCACCATTGATCCCAACGTGGGCAAAGTGTGGGTGCCCGATCCACGACTCGACACTCTTGCTGCCATTGCCAACTCCAAACGGACAGTGCCCTGCCAAATGGTCTGTGGGTGTCTTGTTATTCCGATCACGAAACGTATGCTTAACTCGGTCGCGCTGGTAGGAGTTTGTGGACATAGCCGGGCTCGTTGCAGGAGCATCCAAAGGCGAAGGTCTGGGAAATAAGTTCCTTGCTCACATCCGTAACGTGTCATCTATACTTCAAGTTGTCCGTTGCTTCGACAACACGGACGGAACCGAACAGGTAACTCATGTAGAGGGCTCTGTAGATCCAGTTCGGTACGAATGCATAGAAGAGTAAGGTTGATTGTTGTTCCTTATAGTGTTGTCCGTTCAGGGACATGGAGATCATCAATACAGAATTACTGTTGGCAGATCTGGAATCACTTACGTCGGCCAAACAGAAACTGGATAAGCGCAGTAAGCTTGACGCCGAAGCTCAAAAGCGCTTGGAATTAATTGACCGAACACTTGAAGGTTCGTATGAGCCCATACTCGATATTACTCCCAACTAATTCTTCGCTCACAGCTATGAATGAAGGGCAGCCGGCCCGGAATGTTACTATATCTGCCGAAGAGTGGCCTACCTTCTCCGCCTTTCAATTGATCACCAGGTATTCGTCACTTCCTTGTACACTCGCATCACAGATGTGCTGACTGCATAGCACCAGCAAACCTATGCTCTACTGCTGTAATGTCAAGGTGCCACGTCTTTGCTAAAAACCAAATTTTTTCTAGTAGACAATGTTAATATTAATGGTATGGGACAGGAGGAAGAGGCTGCAACTGGTAACGCAATGGTAGATCAAGTTAAGCAAGCTGTTGCGTACATTTCCTTTTTCTCGGTTTTTTTCTCTTTTCTGCCTGACTACAGCAGATGATTTCAGAAAGGAAGAACCAGGCGTGGATCCAAATGAAAGAGTGCTTGTAGTTTCAGCCAAGCTTGAATCGGAGGTACCTCCTAGCCCTGGTTGTATGATACTAGTACCAGCTGACCTACCACCCTCGCGAAAACAGTTGGCAAACATGGAAAGCGCAGCAGACAGGCGTGCATTTTTGGAAGTGTATGGCTTGACGGAGGCTGATGCAGGTCTGCCGAAGGTCATTCGTGCTACGCGCCAGCTGCTCCAACAACATCAGTTTTTCACTGTTGGTGAAACGGAGGCTCGGGCCTGGAACATCCCAAAGTACGCGTAGTACTCATGGCACCTTGAGATTGAGATTCTTCCAATCATCATTCTACTTCTTAGGGGAACGACCGCAGTAGATGCGGCGGCAGTAATTCACTCTGATTTCGCCAAAGGGTAAGTCCAGCTTGGCTTCTCATTGTGACAATTAGCTCTAACGAGTGTGCACGAACGCGTGTGATGAAGATTTGTCAAGGCCGAGGTTCGCTTCATTCTCTTCTGAAATATCTTGAGATTTTTTATTGAGTGTGTCTACAGACCATATCGTTTGCAGACTACCTGGCGGCAGGCGGGGAGAAGCGAGCCAAGGAATTGGGCAAGGTGCGTTACGAGGGCACTTCGTACGTTGTTCAGGATGCAGACATAATCCTCTTTCACCATCGAAAATAAAGCGCTGGCGTTCGGTCAAATTGTGTTCCTCGCACGCGCAGAAGCCACTGCGAGTCGGCCCCTCTGCTGTCGGGCCATGCCTTTGGCCATGTGCCGAGGGTTCCCCACCAATCTTCCCCAGCTACACAAGGACGATAAGTTCACCATCTTTGGGGATTCGTAGTACCAAACGAGTACCTATACTGTAGAGTGCCTCGCACTCGCAGCAGAGTTCCACCAAGTAGGCCCATCAGTTAGCTTTGTTTCGTTTCTTGTTGTATATGTGGAAAGTGCTTCGTAGGATGATGCTGCGCAGTGTTCACGGGGTGTAGTGGACCAGCAGCACAGAGAGATATTTCCATCCAACTCCTGACCTCACTGACAATCTTGGCGAAACTTCGTGTAAAACTAGCTAACTAAACCTACCAGGTTCGACGGGCCACTCTCCTAGTGGCAGTCTCCACACACAGCCAAGCCACTCGTTCAATTCACGACGACACCAGCGCACCAACAGGGAAGGCTCGATCAGGTGATGAGGATCAGCGTTCACGTCAATTCTCAGATACAGATCGGCGGCTCTTCTTGCGCTTTCTCTTCTTTTTCTTCTTATTGCGCAGCTTCGGCACGTCAGCTGCAGCGGTAATTTCCTCCTCTTCTATCCTACGCTTCTTTCGCCCTACGGGTGACGCTTCTTGTTCTAGTGCTGGATTCTTTCGCTCCACCTCCTCCTCCTCTCGCCTGCGCTTTCCCTTGGAATTGGGCAGTTCGTTATCCTCCGTCACTTGTTGGGCGATATCTGATTCTATTGCTTTGTTTGTCGGCTTCTTTATCTTTTTCTTCGACTTCTTGGGTATCTTCCTGCCTTGCGTGGTTCCCTTTCTCTCCTCGTTGTTGTCGTTCTCCACGATCGAGTTACTGGCAGACGCTCCCGTGTGTGTTGTGACTTGCGTGTGGGCGTCGTTCGCAACGAAGCGGCGAGAGGGCGGGATGACCACTCCGCCCAGGAGTCTGGCCAGCTCTGCGCTGTCGTCCTCCTCACTGCTACTGTCGCTACTCTCCGATATGTCCGCGTCCACGACAGGGCGTTTGCCGGCTTTGGGCACGCCCGAATTGTTTGCCTTAGCGTCACTGACTTCACCTCCCTTTTCCGCGCTTACGGCTTCACGAGAGGTCGTGTCACACGAGTGGGTGGTTGTTCGCTTCCTCTCCGGGCGTGGGAGAGGCTCGTCCTCACGATGACTACAATCTTCTTCCCTCATGGCCACATCGCGGTGACTGATTTTCTCACCTTGTTGACGCCTCTGTCGCTTCCTCTTCCCCGGAATTGGCGTCCCTCGATCGGAAGCAAGCAGAGCAGCACAACGAGCGGTCACATATTCACGTTTGAGATCTGCCATCTTTCGTTCCCACTCGGCCACCAGCTTCTGCTTCTTTTCCTCGTACTCTGATCTCAGACGTGCGAGCAGAGTTTCTTGTTCCTCGGCCACTTCGTCATGATCCTGCTCCTGGTGGGGCTCTTCTTGGCGTTTCTCTATCTTTTCGCTTTCCTCGTCCGTCCTTCTCATGACGCGATCTCGATTAGAACGCCTTGCGGAAGCGTGCTGGTCCAACTTCCGTGAAGTTGTATGCTTTCCTTCTTTTGGCTTGTCTGATGCACCAAAGAAATCACGGAGCAGGCGCGTCTCTGGATCCTCTTCACTGTCGGAAGGATAAGAATCTGGTGACTTGACTTCCCCGTCTACACAGTCACAGTGATAATCAGTCTCTGACGGTCACACAAGCAATTAGAGGAAGTGCACCAGAAGGCAGTAGGGAATCGTCCAGTAGGGGTCTGTCACAAGAATCTTCCGCACCTACATCATCATCTTCGGCAACATATGTATCCACAGATCGTTTGCGCTCGGTGCTCCCTTGTCTCCTCTTTTTCGTTTTTCTTCTTGGGCTGGAGGACGGGCTGAAACCTGAGACAGAATCAGTACAAAAGGACGTAACTTCGGTCTTGAAGAAGGTACTCGAATCCTCGTCACTAGGCGCATATGTAGCAATGGGATCGTCATCTGATACGATAAAGTCCACAAGACTGCCCTCAGAGTCATCGTCCTCATTTTCATCGTCGTCTTCCGCGAGCTGATCCAGGTCGTCAACACGACCGTGATGAACTGCGCCGTAAAGCTCCTCAATCTCTCTATCTTCCTCTTCAGCTTCCCGTTCCGCTGTTCCGTCGCTAACTTCTTCTGCCTCGTCATCTGAGTCGCGACAACTTCAGCTTTACCCCTAGGTGTGCAGCTGTTGCTTCTCAGTATGGCGTACCAATGAAAGGGTGACCCTCTTCCCCTGAGTCAGAGGTATCGGAGGCGAGATCTATCAGTTCATCAGTGGAGTACTCGGCTGTTTGGTCTCGATGCGCTACGGGCATTCTTTCGATTCCCGTACTCTGCAGTTTGTGACAAAGTCCCGCTGAGCTCAAGGTCACATTGATACGGCACCTTTGCCAATGTACCGTCGTACAAAGGAGACCGGTGAAGCGGGCCTTGCATAGCGGACATGTGTTGGCTACTTTCGCCCACTGCTCGATGCACACAAAGCTGCACAGCATCCGGAAAACATTGGTGAGCCGGATTGCACCTCTATCATCACAGTACGAGGACGCGGGGATGAAAGGAGCAACAACAACAACCAACAACAATGCCACACGTACCAGAAGCGGTGGCCACAACCCGATACACCAGTGTCCTCTGTGCACTGCGGAGTTGTCGCAGACCGGTACATGAAAATGGATTATTGAAAGAATACATTCTTTACGCTACGCTATTACAAACTTTAAACCAAAATCAAACCCATCGATGATTGTTTTTGAAATCAAAAATATGACTGTCATAATCGGAAAAGTTCGTGAACACCTACCCGGTCCTGGCAAATGGGGCAAACAGCAGCCGCCTCCGCATCTGGTGGCTCGGCCATGGCCAGTCCCCGCTGCACAGGAGGCGTTCCAAGAAAAAAACGAAATTTAAAACTGCTTCGATTTTGTTTTTCGAAACTGTTTTCTTATTCTTGTTGTTGTTGTTGTATTTTCGAGGGGTCATGCAGGTACGGCCTCCTTGGACCCCTCCTCCTCCTCCTCCTCCTTCTGCTGCTTCCCCTATTATAATCCTGATGATGGGCTGCTTTTGGGGACTGCTGCTGGGTGGTGGTGGTGGGTGGGACAGGACGTGCGGCTTGCACCGGAGAGGAGCTCTACGTGTGGGGAGGAGACCTTCCGGTCGTACGGGCAACTCCACGACTTGCCTCAGGAGGTCCTACGGCGGACAGAGAGCTCAGCCTTGGCGGATAAAGTGGCCCACTCCCTCTCTGTCATCGACCGTGCCTTCGACACCTTTGCGTACGCTGATGCCTCCCGTCCAGGCAATGGCCTATTGTGTTAATAACTTTTATTATTATTATTCCTAAACAATGATCGAAAGAGAGAATGAACTCTGTAATCGTTTTGGTGCTAAGTGTATGAGCTGGTGACAGGGAGGACGGACTGGCGCTGAGCTTTAATGGAGGAAAGGATTGCACGCTGCTGCTCCACCTCGTTCTCTACGCTTACCTGCGTCGTCACCGTACCACCGTCCCGCGCCTGATGTGCCTCATCATCCCTCAGCACGCTAATTGCAGCACTACTCTCATTTGTACTGATGCTAGGCCGAGATGCGGATTCAGAAACGACAAGACCAAAGGAAGAAAGCCACGATGGCACACAAACGGCCCAGAACGGGCACTGCGAAGTGCACAAGGACAAAGCCTGGATGCGAGTCCTTTATTTTCGATTGCCTACCTGCTTCCCCGAGGAAACGCAATTCGTGATGGAAACGACCCAAAGGTGGGAGGGAATGCATGACCATGTATGCACTCTGAGAATGAGAAGCTCACTTTAACTCTGTTTTTAACAGTTTGCGACTACAACTCATAACCTCGACAAAACCTTACCGAGAAGGTCTTCAAGAAATAATTGACACAGAGCAACCACTCATACGCGCCATTTTCATGGGCAACCGCCATACGGATCCTTCGTGCGGTATGCTTCAACTCCACACAGGATTTCGAACCGTGTATAATATCTGATTCCTTTTAGACCGATTATCTGAGTTCGCTCCAAGCACGCCTGGATGGCCTTCATTCACACGGGTGAATCCCATCTTGGATTGGTCCTACTCCGATGTATGGAGTTTCATTCTAGCTTTGGGTATTCCCTACTGTTCGCTGTATGACAAAGGTACGAGGCACCAATGTTCACAACCATAACAACCATAACAACGGCCTGGCAGGCTATACATCCATCGGAGAGGTCAACAACACCAAGCCCAACCCAGCACTCTGGCGTGATGGCACCTATGCACCGGCCTACACCTTAAAGAACGGTGAGCAAGAGCGTGCTGGTCGTCTCAATCGTAATGCGTAGCGAATATCCCGCATCCGCCTATTTATTTACCACATACCCGAAGACCGATTCACAATTCCTCTTCAAGCAAACGGCGCAGCCTTCCAACAATGTCCCACTCACCTTCACTCATGGGAACATCCAGGATGGTTCGAATCTGAGGCGAGTTAGCGAAAGTGGACGATAAAACACATCTGTAGGACAGTACCTGCTCAAGATCCAAGAGGGGTCCACCTTGAGCCTGGGCGAGCAGAAGACCAAACTCGAGTGCCTTGCGACGAGCTTGCCTTGTCTTCACCCGCTGCTCAGAAGTTAGTTGTGTTGGCTTCTGCGCAGGAATAGGGTAGTGTACTTGTAGGAGCGCAGCATAGTCAGCTGGGTGGGCGAGAAGGTCGCTGACCCTGGTAAGTCTCGTGAAATGGCCTCCATCGGCCAGGCTTGTCAGAACCTTTTTGCTGCCCAGTTAGCGACGGTATCTCCTCCACACCTTTTCATGAGCACTATAAACCTTGTCAAAGATGTGCGCGTGGAAGTAAATGTCTGCGGCGATGAGTGGGTCGTATTGTGCTACCAGGTCACCCATTGCTTCAGTGCACGTCAACTGTGTTGCTGATCAGTTTTACAATCACATTACGCTTAGAAGCAGAAAATGGCTGATCAGGAACCACATACCTTATTAGAAGCAACCCAAATGGCAAGGACGGGTAGTTTGGAGGGTGTAAAGTATCGAGTGACTATCAGGCTCTCGTGCTCGTTGAGACGTTGTTGTTTGCGCATCGCAGTGATCAGGTAGATATCGATCACACCATGTTTATGACCGTCCGCCTCTTCTTGTTGTCTCGCTTGCTCGGCTTCCCAAAACCAGCGTATAGTTTCCATCGTTCGCACATGCTCGCTCTGGCAGAACGACATTATGGCACTACGACTTGCACGAGCTAAACAGAAGCATTCTACTCACCGGCAGAGACTCAAGAGAAATGGTAGCCGCTTCACTAAACTTGCGTTGGCCGAGTAGTTCACATATGCGCTCTCGCTTTTGCCGTCCTCTTTGTGCTGCGCTTACAGTACCTTGTATCTGTCGCTGCAATACTTCCCTGTTTCCATTGGAAAGACGATAAGCCGAACAGACATAGAAATGTATGATGCACCTACAGCAGTTCCCGGCAGGATAACTCTTCGTCTCCACCTTGCCGATAACGCCGGGCAATATCCTTGAGCTCTTCGGCCTGGGCTAGACGTGGCTCAGGGTCCACATCTCGCGATAGTTTCAAAGAAGGAGGATTTGCGTAGACTTACATGAGTCGTTGTGCGTATCATACTGGATGGCGTTGTGCTCATATTCGCTGTCGCTGTCGTCATCTCCATCACTTTCTTTGTTGGCTTGGAATAGTACAGGCTTGGGCGGTTCAAGTAAATTACGCCAGAAGCAAGGGCGCGATGATGCGAAACTCGCGAGAGTTTCGCATAGGTAAGGCTTATCGTCAGACGCGCCTAAGTTCATTCTATGAGTGGGATGAGAGCCTCAGTGCTCGAAATCCGCAAAAGTACCAATGGGAAGACCATAGGCGATCACTCTTTGAAGAACGGTATAGTATAGATCGTCGTCGGGTTGTGTTTGATAGCGCCCTAACAAATCCTGACACAATTGGCAAAATGCTGATGAGCATTCCGCGTTAGCACTGGGACAGCTGGCAACGTCGTACCAGACGAATGTAGCCACCAAATACCAATTCGGAGCCCAGGTCGCACGTTACTTCCACTACATCACAGCGTTGGTTCCGCGCTAGGTCTATTCGCTCGGATAAAGCACACGTACCCTCGTCGCTATTAAGGAGGAAGGCATCGGATACGTAATGCATATTTTCAGGCTCTGGACCGAATCCAACTGAAATCCGCACAGCCCGAGGACCGTAAACGGGTATTCTAGCCTGTAGTGAGATTGCCGTGATCTGCTCGCTCCGTACAACAGATGTACCCTTTTTGATATCCGGCACGATAGATAACCAAGCTGAGTGCCCGCACGATACAGATGGGCTGCACCAATCTGATAGAGGCAAATGCAAAGGACATCGGGGAGAAAAAGAAGAATCCCTATTCAGGTGTTCAAGAATGGACGTACTTATACACAAGAAACTCATTGCTGCCCATATCCGAAGAGCCCGTGGATGACCAGAAGGTGCGCAGACTCCTACCGTGCCGTGATTAGTTTGTGGGAATTACCGCGAGAGGCAGCAGGCCAAGGTATGCGTACGGATTGAGGGTCTGCTGTATGGTTTGTGTGGGATGGTCCGTTGAAGAAGCCCTCAAGCCCTGAGCGAGCAGCTCATACCACAGGTGTCCTGTGCCGGCGCCCTTGACAGGGAAGGTGGCTGCAGAGCATCTTCATCAATTACTCAAACCAGTGTGCATGGTATCTTCCTTCCTTCCTTTCTTCAGGAGGTGTAGCAATTCCATCTGTAGATAGACCTTAATTGCTGGCGAGGGGCGGTACACAGTTCGTGATAAAGGTGCTTCCAGCATAGTGAACTCGCGACCTTGAGGTTGGTCCGGACCGCCAGGCGCCTCTCATAATCCTTGCGCGCTCTTGGTCTTGCTTTCGCGCGGCACTTGCGCCGCCATATGCTCCCTGCATTGGAGGGGGGAGGTGTGCCGAAACCGACGTGGTGAGGGTGGTGGTGGTTAGGGTTGAAAGGCCTCCCAAGGAAGAGGGGCTGGTGGTGGGAGAGGGAAGGGTGGCGGAGGGCCGTGCCGTCAACAGCGATGCGGGCCCAGGTGGAGCAGACCAGGGACGTATGGGCGAGGTCAGGAGGGTCGAGAAACTGGAAGACACGCACCCACACCCACTCCCCCACTTCCCCCTCGCTGTATCGCCCTTGCTCCTGCTCCATCATCACCAGGTTGTCGCCACGCTGGTGGTGCCTGGATGTGACCACCGCGGGAGCAAACGTTTCACTGTTCTTTCTTTTTGTTCTGTGCTGGTGGTATCTAATCTGCCTTCTCAGCTCAGGGAGGGCCCTTGGCTCAGATGATCACGCCGCACGGGCTCGAAAGAATAAATAAATAGATTATCATCATCATCATCATCATTATCTTGTTCTACACAGCGCGCGCAAGTCACTATGAGGTACTGGATTGTCATGACGAAGCAACCGAGAGAAAGAGGTGCAGAGAGGAAGTCGAACATGAAGCTAAGGACGCAAAGCGCCATCGTCGCCCTGATTTCATCCCTGGTTGTCGCGTCATCCCTGCTTGGGAGGTTTGAGCGAGCCTGGCGCGCAGGAGCGCCGGCGATCGGAGAGGACTTGAAGCTTCTCAAAGTCGGCAGCAAACTTGTGGGTATTCGTGCGTAATCGTGGGGAGTCCATGGAATCATACTGTGGCGGCGGCGGCGGAGGCGGCGGGCTTGCTGATGTCGAAAACCCTCCGCCACTCAACGAAAGTGTGTGGTGAAGCGGGGGTGACGACGAACCCCCCGTCGACGTTTCTCTCCGTTGCGGGCTCTTTCCATCACCACCGCCTACCGTATTGCCTCCCTTGGTGCCGCTTAGCTTCCCAATCGCAAGCAGTGGCACCCCTGACGACTGCTTCTCCGTTGTCTTGCCTCCATTCTGTTGAAGCCAAACCAACAGGCACTCTGAGTTTCAAGGTTTACAAGAAAGGGCGCTAAAGAAGAGAGGCATCGAGCAGTAGAGTCTTTGATATTACCTTTCCCAATGACCATTCATATCCCTAACTAATTTAGAGCCCTCCCCTCACTCTCACTTATTCTTTCCGTTCTTTGGCTGAAGGAAGGAGGAAGAAGGGAAGACATAATGCAGACATCAACGACGGAGTAAGGATGAAACGCGAACAGAAAACAATGAGTGTATGACAAAGGGGGATGAGAGAGGTGGTCGAGGTTACCTTCTTTACAATTGGAATGACTTTCTCGTATCTGAACATGGCTTCTTCGTCGTCGATTTTCTCCCTCTCGGTGATCTGAGTGATGAACCCGTTCACCAACAGTTTCTTGGCCACCGTTACAGCTTCCTCTCTGTCGCGGAGCTCAACTCTGATGATGACAGAATTTGACGGGACCACAATTAGACCTCATTGCGCGAGCGTTCAAACATGAAATAAGCACCGCTTCAACAGCCAATCTATCAGATCGGTCCCCGTAAAGTAGAGTATGGTGGTAAGCTTGAGAAGGCCCATTTTCTTCTTTCGGAGAGGAAGGCCGGAATGTTTGTCCATCATCTTCACAACTAGTTCATCGAGGTGCCTGCTATCGTATTTTATCTTCTCCTTCTCTCGCTCGTGTTTGTACTCGCCGGCCCACGGGCCGTCCTCGGTAAAAAGGGAACACTCATCGCAAAGGCCAAATATGGGGTCGCCCCGGTGTAAACGGAGTCGATCGCCTTTCTTACCGGCTGGCGCAGAACGTCGCCTAGATAGCTTGATACGATGATCCTCTTCGCTCTTCCCGCCTGCCTCTTCCTTTGCCTTTCGCTCAAAGAGCTCTTCTTGTGGCTCAATCTTCACACTACGCTTTTCCGCTTCCTCCAGGTATTCATCATCCGTGATTTTCTGCGTAGGTCGTATGCCCAGTTTCGCTCCGCTCTTCTCTGACAGCAGTGTGGCTGCGACTTTCGCTCCCGCTTTGCTTCCTAGCGATCCTGTACTCCTTCCTGCAGCGCCAGCAGGTGATATGTCACGTAAGAGCTTGTCAAGCTCTCCGTCAATCTGTTTCTGTTTCAACCAACATGTGAGACCAAGCACAACTGCTGACACAAATCGTCCACTTACCTGCTTATCCTGCTTGGTAGCTCCTTGAAGTCGGGCAATCAAGCCGCGCAGAACTTCCATGCTCTCCTCGTCAGTTTGGCCGGAAACAAATACGTGCTGTTAGCAACACGACGCATTATCAGCAGGAGAAACCAGGCCAGGAGCCAGAGTGAGTCAGTACGTTGAGGAGTTGCTGGGCGGTGTATCGCTTCTCGGGATCGCGCACAAGGCACACGGATACAAAATCCCGGAGCAAAGACGACCATCGCTCCGGGTTTTTCAGAGTGGGAACTTGATCGTCTCCCGAAGCGATGATAAACAGCGCCTGCGCCATTCATGACATCCCACCGTCACACGGTGTAATCAGCGATGAACATCCAAAGAACTGCTATCAAGCTAGATACGATACTCGCATGGGAAGCATATCAAAGTAGGGCGGCTTGGTTTCGGCAAGCTCGATGCATGTGATGCCTAAAGACCAGATGTC
>CDEZ01021881.1:0-12262 GCA_000826365.1 Acanthamoeba royreba | reverse complement strand
GCATGGAGCTGTACACGTCGGTGGTGGACTCCTTCAAGTGGGAGGAAGCTCCCTTGTCCGCTTGGTACTGGCCGTTGGGCACCGGAGCCGCCTATGTCGCTCTGGTACTTCTTCTGAGGCCTCGGGCGCAGCGCAAGAGCGACGAGCTGAAAGCCATCGACAAGCGCTATCTCGAGTGGAAAGCCCAGCGGGAGAAGTCCACCAGCTCTGGTCGTAAGCAAGGCGTTTCTCTGGCACCTCCGCTGCAGAGCAGGGACCTCCCCGAACAGAAGCTGTGGCGGCGGTTGCTCGGCTGGCACAACCTTCTCCTCTTCAGCTGGAGCTTGCTCATGTTCGTCGGCTGCGCCTTCGAGCTGTGGCGCCGCCGGCAGGAGGTGGCCGCCGTGCTGGACTCCATCGAGGCCAGCGTCAGCTCCGTGACGTGGGGCGATCGCAACCCCAGAGTGGACTGGCTCTTCTGCGAGTACGACGCCGACCACCCGTTCTTCTCGCAGGTCTCTGCTTCCTCCTTCGCCGGCACGCTGTCCTTCGCCACCAGCTCGGTGAGCGCCACCGGCTCGCTGTACTTCTGGAGCTACGTGTACTACCTTTCCAAGTACTACGAGCTGCTTGACACCTTGCTCGACTTGGCCAAGGGCGGCGTGCCGCGCCACTTCGGGCTGCACGTCTTCCACCACTCGGTCGTCCTCTCGATGAGCTGGTTGTGGCTGCAGCAGCGCCAGAGCCTGCAGTTCATCGGCCTGCTCTTCAACGCGGGCGTGCATGTGCCGATGTACTTCTACTATTACCTCTCGTCCCGCGGCATCCGCGTGTGGTGGAAGAACTACATCACGCAGCTGCAGATCATCCAGTTCGTCACCTCCCTCGTCTCCTTCATCGCCTTCCTCTGGCTGTCCCACGCCAACGCCATCCTCGCCTTCGTCGGCTCCACGTTCCCCTCCCTCGCGGCGTCCGGCCTCGTTGACTCAGCGGCTCGCTTCCTCGGGCTCGGCACGAGCAGCATGCCGGGCGGCTGTGCAGGAAGCGCGGCCGTCTACTTCAACCTTGGGTTCAACGTGGTCCTCCTCAACTCCTTCGTGAACGTGCTCAAGATCAACAGAGCGTCTGACAACTCAGCAAAGACGAGCTCTACCACAGAAACCATCAAGAAGAAGAATGAGTGAGTCTCCCCTTCCTATCACTGCTGGCAACTCAACATGAGGAAACAAGCAGAGGGAGGAAAGATTAAGGGAAGCATATGTACAACCAGTTGACAGTGTGATGAAGATTCCCTTCTTGAAATACTTGCAGAGAGGCAGGCTGTATGCTGGTCAAGGAAGGGACGATAGAGAATGAGTATATAGTTAATGTTCATTGTTGCGCTACCACGTTTAAAAGCACAGCGCAGTGTTCCTAGTCCTTCTTGGCGTGCGCTTGCCGAGAATAGAACCGGTGACGAAGAGCCTGCCAGCCGAACAGCACCGTCACGACACCCAGTCCCCCGAGGTAGACCTAGATGACGAACAGGTTGTCGTAAGGTTAACTCTTAAAGACACTAATCACGTTACGATGAAGGTCTACCAGAGTCTCCATCATGGTAAGCTTGAGCCAGTAGGTAACGTAGAGGGCAATGATGGCGAATATGCATGCATGGAAGCCGACGGCCGAGAGGAAGCCAGTGCCCGAAAGGGGGAAGTTGCGGATGTTGGCACCAATCAACAACAGCTGTAGAAGCTTGGTTTAGCAGTTCGAAGAAAACAAGAAATAGGCAAAGAAAGCGTACGCCAACGAGAAGAACGAGGGCAGGAACGCCAACCACGGCAGCAGTGAAGGCAAGGGAGACAGTGGGGTGAGGCCTCTTCTCGGGTTGCCTAAACTTGTGGTGGATCTCGGGCTTGAGACCCTTAAGAGCATCATCGGCTGAGGCAGGAGCTTCTTCCTTCTGCTTGCCGAGACTGTTTAAAAAATGAAGTCAGATCAATAATCATAATAGTGGTGATAACGATGTTCCCGTCTTCTCTCAGAGGTGTCCACGAAAAGAACACGACTGCTATCATATAGGGACCTAGGACGATTGCTCTTGCGCCATAGGATATTGACGGAGTGGGTTTAGCTCCGTCAACATGAAATATAGACTGATAGGCGCGATAGCACTAGAAGGACAAGAAAGCACTGATTCGTGCGTACCTGAGAACGATATCGGCCATGTGCCAGAAGTAGGGGCGGTGAAGGAAGGCGTCACCAACGAGAAGATGCACTGAGTACTTGCCGCTGCGGCCCTGGAAAGCGCGACTAGCCTCACGCAGATTCTAAAGTGCCAAGAAATCAAGGACAGGTAAGCAAGAGTGCTGATGAGGAATAAAGCGAATGAAGAACGTACCAGATGAACCCTGTAGCGGTTGCCAGTCTGGACGCCAGGGAGGATGACCTCGTGGCCAGACTCCTCATGACGGAAAACAACAAAGGCCTGCTGAACAGGGAGAGGACGACCCTGGCTGCGCACGCGGAAGCTGACCAACACATGCTGAAGCGGGTTGGCCTTGAGCAACTCGGAAAGCTTCTCAGGGTAAGAAACGCGAGAGGCAAGCTCAATGTCCTCCTCTTCGACCGCATCGGTAACCTGGATGGCGACATCGGAGAGCTCGGCGTTGACAACGATCTTGAAGCCACGGGCGACACCAGTAGCACCGAGGACGGGGGAGTCCTTGCTCTCGGGAGTGACGGAGAGCTCAGCAGTGTAGAGACCTAGCAAAACAAACCCGGGTTAATCATCTCTTCAACCAACTCGAGTGGGCTTGAATCCTAAGAAGCTGGATAAAGATACCCTGGTCAGGCTTAACGGCCAGAAGATTGAAGGAATAGAGAGTGTTATCGGTATCGGAGGCGATAGCCTGCTGATTGTGCACGATGACCTGCTTGGTGTTCGTGGCCGGGTAGACCTTGGTGATGAGAACCGTGGCCTTGGCAGCGAACTTACCAAACACATCGCTGACGCGGATCTGCACGCGTGAACAGTGTGAGTAAACGCCACACAAAACTGGAATCCAGCTCAGTAGTCACCCTACCTTGAGAAGGGACTCGTCACCCTTGGCGGAGGCCTGGATGGAAGTGTTGGGGACGGTCACGACGAGAGGCGACTTCTTGAAGGCGTTGTTGGCAACGGTCTTGAGGGCCCGCACAAGGTGGTAGGCATCGACGGCGTCACTCACGCGCTTGTGGCGCAGGAAGTACTCAGCCAGCTTGGAGATGTGGGTCTGAAGAAATGAAAACGTAGGAATCAGTGAGATGGACATCTCCACAACATCGATCCATTAATAAATTCGAATAGGAATGAGGAGGAAGGAGAGCAAAGTCGATACACACGTACATCCTTCACCTGCACCTCCTCACCGCTGCGGGCGAGGGCTTCGACGCCGAGCCAGAAGAGGGCGGTAGCGCGCAACGGGCTATGGTCATCCTCGAACTCAATGATTTGGTCATCTTCATCACCAGCCTCGGCGAGCAGCTTGTCGGCAGTGGTCACTGCGTCCTTGATCTTGCTCAAGGCGGCCTCCTTCGATGCGTCGGGCTTGGGCGCGGCCTCACCCTCCTTGGGCTTCGGGGGAGCGGCATCGAGATGGGCAAGACGCTTGAGGATGGCGAGGCCGTGGAAGGCCAGACCAGTCGATGCAGCCGTACCTACGTCATCGTGGGGATCGGCACGGTAAAGACCATCATCATCCTCCATATCGGTAATGCGCTCCGCTACCAAGGCGGCGACAGCGCTCGATACGACAACCTGGGTACCCTTGGTACGCTGGATCTGCTGAAGTGCGGCGAGGGCTCCATGGAGCTGGGGGAGCGTAGCCGAATCGTCCTGGAGCACCTTCTCGACGAGGCGCTGGGCCAGGGCATTGAGCGTAGCGGCATTGGGTGATGATTCGCACTTGAGGGCGGCGATCACGCCCAGGGCGCGATGAATGGCCTGCGCATCGGTGGTCTGGGCGACATCGAGTTGCCTGCCGGCTTGGGCGCAGAGTTGGGGCGCCTGGGGCAGAGTGAGGGTCTGCGAGAGGGCCGACAGGGTGGCGACGGCGTAGTAATCCTCCTCGCGTAGCGGCTCATCGGCCCCGCGGCGCTGGAGCTGCTGGGCCAGGCGGGAGCGGAGGGCGGCCTCATCGGCCTCCGAGAAGAAGTCGCTGGGGGCACCGCTGGAGAGGACTGACGCCACCGCGAGGGCGGCGAAGACCAGGAAGAGTAGGGCGGCCTTCATCTTCGCACCTAAACAAAGGGAGGGAGACGAAATCGACACCACGGCCACCACAGTGACGTCAGTCTACTCTGTAAATTTTGTGAGATTGTTTGAACAAATACAAACACGTTTCAAAACAGAAAGTAAAATGAATAATAAGGACCATTTATAAAAATAAATAATTCAAAATATTTATTTCTTAATTACAAGTGTTAAAATCTATTATTTTCATTATATGTGTTTAATTTTTGTTTTTAAAATTAATGCTTTTTGTAATAATTAAAAAACACAATTAGTTAAAATTTAATTGTATTTACGCCTTTTGTTCATAACTTATAATTTTTAAAACAGTTATTTATTTTTTGAATAAATGGAATAAATATATTTTAAATGTGATTTTAGGTGCATATTGTCCTGATTGAAATGTTGATGAGGTATTCAATTATGTTCATGAAGGTGTGCTGTCGACAGTGATTTTTGTCGACACAAATCGGCCACGTTCGAAAAGATTGCGACAGCGGCAAAGGGGCCGGAAATGGAGGCGATGGACTTGGAGATGCCCAAGCTGACCCAGGCGCAGGCCACTTCCCTTGTACGCGCACCAAATACCTTCCGCTATAATTCTCATCAATCTTGTAAAGATTGCCATTTGGATAGAAAATTTACACGATTTTTGTGTTCCCGCGCAGATCATGGAGGTCGTTCGAAGGGGCGGCAAAGTAGAGGTGCGCACAGTTCCATAATGTTCGATTAATGTGCTTGATCGTGTGCTCGTTTTACCAGATCGTATTTTTTTACTATGTGGAGGATTGATGTTGTGTACAAGAATGATGGGAGAGTGATTGAAGATTGATCATTGAATGTTCACATGTGTCGTTGGCCATCGCAGGTTGAGCGACACGGCTTGTGGCGAGAGGTGGCTGAGGCAGTTGGTCTCGAATACAAGGGGGACGCCGACGTGGAGCGGCTGCTCACGCATGCGGCGGCGCTGCGTGGTGCGGCCGGTCCTACGTGGGGGGATGGCGAGAAGGCATCGGGGAGGAAGGACTATCACTCACAGCCGTTGGGCGTGCCTCCCGTTCCTGTGGTGGCCACGGCGCCCTCCGCCTCTGTCGTTCCCACTCCCTTCGCCACAGCGTCCAAGACCAGCGCAGTCGCCGCGGAGCCGGAGAAGAAGGCGAAGGATACGAAGGAGGCAAAGGAAGTTGCAGCTGCGGCGGCACCAACAGCGGCTACGACGACATCACCAGCCGGCGCCGAGGCTGTGGACTCGATGGTCACTGAGACTGAGGCCACGGAGGCTGCAGCAACCACAGAAGGAAAGGGAAGTACCGCCACGAGTGGTGGGAAGGCTAAAGGGAAGGGAAAGGGGAAGAGCGCAAAGAATGCCGACTCAGCTGCAGTAGAGGAGACAAACGGAAAGGCCACAGAAGAGGGCAAGCGAGGCAAGCGAAAGAGGCGAAGCAGCAAACAGCAAGAAGTAGAACAGGCTCCTGAAGCCGAGTCGGTAATGTCCACTGAGCTGGCGCTTTTGGTGACCTGTATGATGACTAACATTCAATTCTACCATAGAATCTGTACACTGTGGAGAGGATTGTGGGCAAGAGGAAGCGAAGGGTACGACAAACAGATTTATCAACCTCTGTTTACTGATATGCTGACCTGCACTTCCCTTGCCTCTTTTAGGGCAAGATTGAGTACCTTATCAAATGGGAGGGCTATCCAGACAGTGCAAACACTTGGGAAAAAGAGGAAGATGTGTTTTGCGCCGGTACGCATGCTTTACTCAGAGTAACATTTCGTTTTCGCTTACTTTCGATGCTACAACGCTCAGAATTGATCCAAGCCTTTGAAGCCGAGGCGGAAGAGAGGAGCAAGCGTCGGCGGAAGTCTGGCAGTAGTAGCAACCTTAAGGTCGACATTGAGGCCGAGGTGATAGAGGAGAAGCCAAAGAAACCAGAGACGAGCGAGAGTGAGAGCGGCTCGCAGGTACGTCCCTTTGTCTCATATCAACTGTTACGGCTCCGAAGTAACGCCAGTATTATTCCACTTTAGGCAAAGAAGCAAAAGGTAGAGGAAAAGGTAGAAGAACCACAGAACAAGGAGGAAGAAGAGGAAGAGGAGGACGGCCCGCCCAAGGTCGGATTCGATTATGGCGACGAGATCGAGAACATTTTAGGCATTAGAAGAATGGCAGATGGATTCCTTATGGCCTATGTTTCGTGGTATGTATATTGACATATCTTGGGTAATGACGAGACACATTCCTAATTCAACAACTCAGGCTGGGGAAAGACGATTGCTCGTTCGTGCCAACCCAAATGGTTGCTGTGAAGTCCCCGCAAAAGCTGATCGCATTCTACGAGGCTCACATTTCTGCACGACATCCCTTTTCTTTGTGCCCAGGCTGCATGCGAGATATGCTAACAGCTATCTTCAACAGTTCACTGCCACGGTGGAGCAGCAGGCTAAGTGAGACACTGGCCGGGATATCCCGCCTTCTCATCTTATCTGGCCGGCCACACCCGTGTCGTGCACCGCTTTGGCACTTCTCTTCCATTCCTCCTCCCTCTGTCCCTCTGGTGATTGGGATGTGGAGGGGAGCATCATCAAGTAGCAACAAGGTTGGAGACTGTGAAGTGGAGTATCATCAAGTAGGTACAAAACGGATATGCTATCAAAGTGTATCACCGTTCCAACAACTGCCCACATTCCAGTCTCGTTCCCTGGTTACTTGGTATTTGTCGACATCATTTGCCTAGCGACACTCCGGCAAAGGACGCAAGGCTCTCTGTTGCTGTGACGCTAGCAGGCACTTGAACACACTGCACCGCCCACCACGACGACCCGTCGACCACGCCCAAGGGAAGAGAGAGAGACGTCTCAGACAAGCCAAGTAAAGCATCGCACATCCCGAACGTGGTGGTCGGAGAGTTGATTGAAAGGGAACCCAATCGAACAAAAGAGGTGACATCAATCGCTCCAGGTTGTGGTTGTTGAGCAAAGGACAGAGAAAGAAGAGAAAGAAGATGGAGAGCCTCAATGCTGGAAATGAGACGCAGGGTATAGAGGACATGATCCACTTGGACACTATGTCCGAGAACACCATCCTCAAGAACCTGGGTGTTCGCTACGGCAAGGACCAAATCTACGTACAATGATCTCTCCCCTCCCCTTCGTTTTTTTCTTCGCTTTCGCTCTTTTATTGTTTTTCGCTCTTCTTCGGCCATTTGTTCGCGGCGAAGAGCGAACGGTCTGCGTAGACGTCGCTGACTTCTTTTCCCCACACACAAACAGACATACACTGGTGCTATCCTCGTATCCGTAAACCCCTACCAAGCCCTCGTGCGTTTCCCCAACATTTTTCAAATTCTTCCGAAGTTTTGAATTATTTTATTTTCGCTTTGTACGAACAAAGGAAAATTTAAAGGCAATTTATAAGAGAACAATATATTATCCTAAAAATAATAAATACGAAAAAATCAAATAGAATAGAAAAGAAAGCACTAAAACATGCGCGTGTGTAGCCTATCTATACGGCGGATGTGGCCAAGCGGTACAACAACAAACCACTGGGAGCGGTCGAACCCCACATCTTCGCCATCGCCGATGTGGCCTACCAGACGATGATGGAAGACGGCGGGAATCGCTCGGTCATCATCAGCGGTGAATCCGGCGCCGGCAAGACGGAAGCCACCAAGCTGCTGCTGCAGTACCTCGCGCTGAAGACTTCCGGCGTCAACAAGGCCCACAGCGCGCCGGATGCGTCCAACAAGAAGAAGTCCCTCATCGAGCAGCTCATTCTGGAGTCCTCACCCATTCTTGAGGCCTTTGGTAACGCCAAGACGGTACAGTGATTGCCGTCCACTGGTGAATGTCGATTCTAGTGTCTAATGCGCATCATCTACTGTGACGCAGGTGAGGAATGATAACTCGTCTCGCTTCGTACGTCTTTTTTTCGGTCACCGACGATTCGAGTTGTCCTGTTGTGCAGCATTAAGCTAACCATGGCCTGATGATGTTTTTCACTCGTGCAATGTAGGGTAAGTACATGAAGATCGACTTTGACCCGAGAGGATCGATTGCCGGCGCCAAGATTGAGAACTGTACCCGAACCCGAGCAACCTATGTTCATCGGTGGTGTGTGCAAAGTGATCTCATCGCTGCTTGACGGCGTCTTCTTCCTTCTATTGCAGATCTGCTGGAGAAGTCCCGCATTGTATATCAGGCACAGGACGAGCGTAACTACCACATCTTCTACCAGTTCTGTGCAGGTCTGTCGCCTGAAGAGAAAGGTACATCCTGCACCACCACTGCCAAGCTTTCACCATCAGAACTGCGCAGAGATTCATTCATGGATGATTCATTCATGGATTTACGTTCAATTCTCCTTCTTCAGACAAGTACAACGTTGGAGCGCCTACGGACTTCCATTACATTAATCAGAGTGGCTGTCACACTATTCCAAACGTCAACGATGCGAGCGACTTCTCAGAGTACGTCTTCTTGGGTGGGATCCTCTGTTGGTCATGCAGCTCACTTGGTGCACCTGCAATGTGCGTGGCCAGAGTACGTAATGCCCTTTCAGTGCTTGGAATCGGTCCCGAGGAAGATATCTGGGCAGTCATCGCTGCTGTGCTTCACATGGGCAACATTCGCTTCGCTCCACAGGGAGATGGCTCTGTGGTTGTTAATGCTGATGGTACACATCAATTGTCCTTGCATGTACTGAGATTCTGAATCCCAGCTAACATTGAACTATCCAGCATTGCAGAATGCGGCGCGAAACTTGGGTGTGGCGGCAGACAAGCTCGCTGAATCGATGACGGTTCGTTACAATAAGATCCGTAACGAAGTCTTCAGGGTGCCGCTCAAGCCTGAAGAGGCTGCCGATGTGAGGGACGCCATCGCAAAGGCTCTTTATGGACGACAGTTCAACTGGCTGGTCGAGCGTATCAATCGTTCCATCTCCAAGTCAGCCTCCATCAATGCGCGCTCATTCATCGGAGTGTTGGACATCTTCGGTTTCGAGAACTTCCAGACCAACAGCTTCGAACAGCTTTGCATCAACTATGCCAACGAGAAGCTGCAGCAGCAGTTCAACCAGCACATCTTCAAGCAGGAGCAGGAGGAATATGAGCGCGAGAAGTATGCCTTCTTGTACTGGGGAAGTCTATGCAAAATGTGTGACTGAATTCAACGTTTGTACAGGATCAACTGGGAGACGATCTCGTTCAATGACAACCAGGGCTGTATTGACCTCATCGAGAAGCCGCTCGGTATCCTGTCCCTCCTTGACGAAGAATGCTTCTTCCCCAAGGTAGAGTCTCTCCCCACTGCAGCCATTGACTGTATACATCGACTCATTCTTTACGCATCACAGGGTTCAGATGGTACCTTCCTTGAGAAGTTGAACAAGGCTCACGAGAAGCACCAGTACTTCGAGAAGATAAAGACGCGCGGTGACAAGTTCGTGGTTAAGCACTACGCCGGAGACGTGGCCTACTCCACCAAGAGCTTCCTTGGTACATACCAATTTGTTTTGTCTGATATCATAATTCCCACTATCGGTTCTTTGGAGATAGCGTGCTCATCTTGATTCACTGCAGACAAGAATCGTGACACAATTCCTGAGTCTGCTGCGACCTTGCTTGCGAACGCCTCCGTTGGTAGGACTCTCTTCCTTCTGCTATGGAGCTCTGGGATCGATTCCTAACTGAAACGCCGCATAAAACAGCTCACGTTGCTCAGCTATTCCCCGAAGGCATGCCGGCCGCTCAGCAAGTCGCGACGCCTGGTAAGGGCGGCAAAGGTCGTTCGCCCACGGTGGGTGCTCAATTCAAGAATCAGCTTCTTGATCTCGTGGCTACCCTCTCTGCCACCTATCCCTACTATGTGCGGTGCATCAAACCGAACCCTCAGAAGAAGCCGAGCCTGTTTGATTGTACGCACTCATCTTCTTGAAGATGAAGGGCGGAGCGGCTAAACCTTCGTTTGTGTCACAGCTGACCTGGTTTTGGCGCAATTGAGATACTGCGGTATGTTGGAGACGATCCGCATCCGTAAGCTCGGTTTCCCTATCAGGAGAGAGTTCACCGCCTTTAAGGATAGATATCGCCTCCTGGCCCCATCATGCGCTTGGGAAAAGGACGAGCGCAAGGCCTGCAGCATGATTCTTGATGTACGTCACCAGTATCTAATATTGACCGAATGCACTCGCAGTCTTGCTAACGCCTATGTGTTTTGGTTGAACTAGGCTGCTTCTTACAGAATGACTCCTGGCCATTACACTCTCGGTCTCACCAAGGTCTTCATGCGTGATGAGCAGGTAATGTCGTCTCTGCTGTGTGGAGTGTGATGCATGCTTAAGAGAATGGATCCACGCAGAGCACCATTCTCGAGCAACTCCGTAATGAGCATCTGCTGGCGAGCGTACTTCTCATTCAGAAGACGTGGCGCTGTTATGCGGCACGCTCACACTTCAACGCCCTGCGCAAGGGTGCCATCGTGGCTCAAACGCGTACTTACTCTACCGGCTCTTGAGCGACGTATGACCCTAATCTTGTCCCTCCATGTTCAGATTATCGTAAGAGGACTGCTCGTGTCAAATACACGCGAATCCGTGATGCTAGCATCACCATTCAGTCATGTAAGCATCTCCTTCATCCCTGGTTGTATCGATGAGTAGACTAATCAGTTCATCGACGTAGGGACGAGAATGGTGTTCGCTCGCCGAAAGTTCCTTACGATCCGCAAGGGTATCGTGGCCATTCAAACAGGTAAGGCTTTCCATCATGACGCAAAAAGCAGTCTCCTCTGACCGAAACTGTGCTCGTTCATAGCCACGCGAACCATGTTGGCCATCAAAGAGAAACAGCGACTGATTCGTGAAGAGGAGGAAAGGCAGCGCCGTCTTGAAGAGATTCGTAAGCTTAAGGATAAGGAAGAGCGTGAGCGTCGCGAACGTGAGGAGACGCTTCGCCAGGTACATCCGATAGCACTGTTTCGATTCTGGTGTGAGATTGCTGATGATCCATGCAGGAACAAGAGCGCCAGGCAAGGCTCGATAAGGAAAGACTTGAGAAGGAGAGGCAAGAGAAGGAGAAGAGGGAGATGGAACGTCTCCGTGAGGAAGCTCAGCGTAGGGATCAGGCCGCTCTTGGCCTTCCCGCCAGCGAGACGCTTGCTGATTATCAGTATGTTTCATCGCCGTCTGCATAGGAATTGGCCCGTACTAAACAGTGGGTTTGATCATAGGGCGATCCAGAAGGGTGGCACAGTCCAGACCTTCGCCGTGGAGGAGGTCCCGCAAGGCGCCCAAACATTGGATTCGCAGTCGCTCGAAGAAAGGTGGTCTTCCGCGTTGGATCCGCTCAACACTGCGTCGCCCGACTGGGATCTGCCGCCTCCGATGGCCATGCCTCCCCCGCCTGTTGCGCCACTCAAGGGACCGCAGGCTGGTGTATTTGACTTCCTTTTTGCGCCTCTTTATGGCTACAACTTCAAGGATTTCGCCACTCACAACTTCCGCCCGAACAAGACAGACACTGTCCAGCAGATGATCACTTACACCAAGGTTCGCCCCTGTCTTTCCCAGCAGTGATGTGTGCATCTACTAAGACGCACTTCTCCTGATGACAGAAACCCTTGTATCTGTCGTTGTTGAATCTTTCTATCGAGGACTCCAAGTCTGCCCTGGACGTGTCACGAAAGATTCACCTGTACATTGGCCAAAAGAAGCCTCTCAGCGAGCACCAGGCTACTGTCCAGTTCATTCTTCAGCGTGGTCTATCCACACCCACTCTTCGCGATGAGGTACGTTACATCGAGTTCATTTGGAGAATCTCTACGTTAGATCAACCTCATTCATGCATGACCCCTCCCTATTCAGATCTTGTGTCAGTTGTTAAAGCAAGTCACGGGAAACCCTTATCCCGACCAGGAGGAGCGATGCTGGGAACTTATCTGCTTCTGCTGCTGCACTTTCCCACCATCAGAGGCATTCCTCAAGTACTTCGTCTGCTACCTCGATGAGATCGCAGCCAACACTTC